>JAVTVY010020654.1:0-73521 GCA_036873755.1 Hanleya hanleyi
TGGTCTAATGATTTTGTCTGTGTCGCAGATGTGTGCGATGGGTATTCCGTGCTCTTGGAATAGGTTATTTACGGTGTAGCCGAGGGGGCGGAGTCTTTTTCCCAGTTTTTCTTTAAATATTCATATTCACTTTTATCTTCAAAAATTCTGTGGCATGGGTGATTTTCGCCCTTAGCTCTAGTTTTTCCTGCATATTTCAGGGACAGTTCCTCTCGTCTTAAATGAAGAGGTTTCTCATTGGTTTCTATTTGAAGACTACATAGGGCGGTTCCCTTGAAGGCTCCAGTAGCTATTTTTAGAGCAGAATATTGAATGCTGTCTATTCTTTTTAGTTGTGTCTTACATGCTGATTGGTAGGCGATGGACCCGTAATCTATTTTTGACCTAATGAGCGTTTGGTATAATTTCATCAAACTATATTTATTCGCTCCCCAGTTTGTCCCAGACACACACCTCATGAGGTTCAGGTCTTTATTGCACCGGAGAACTAGTTGATCGATGTGGTCTTTCCAGGTGTAAATGTACATTGATCGTTCCTTTATGGAGATCTGCACCCTACTGGGTGAAGCTAGCACCAGATGGGGTGCATCTGTTCACAGCAGTTATAGTCGAGTGGCTCACCGTAAAATAATCGGAAGTTATTTACATTTGTGACAAAAGTATTATCTTTTGCATGCTGATTTGTGATTGTTCCAGGACCCAGAAAATCTACTACGGCTGCAAGCTGAACTCTGCATGGGATGGGTTTTATGTTGTAATTTGGAAAGGGGGGGGGAGGAGAGAGATTAAAATGTGTTGGCTTAACCCTACCTGGCCTGGCGCTATCTCCGGAACGACGAAAAATGGAGAGCTGAAACTCCGTGACTTTATAGTTTATCATATTGGAGTCATTTTGAGCCTATTTGCATAACCCCCCGATCAGAGGATCATGAGAAAATTCAGGATGGCGGCCACGTGGGGTCCCAGAAAAGTGATGTTTTCGTCATATTTCTTCAAAATTTCTGCTTTTCCTCGACGAAAAGTGGGCAAAAGCTATTTTATTTCACATCACATTAATATTTACTAATTTATCATGCAGATTTTGAGAAGAAATTGCATAAATAAAAAATTGGAAAAAATCTGACTGAAAAATCGACCAAAAAATGCCGTTTTTTTTTTACGTCATCAAAGCGGTTATCTTCGATTTTTTTACATTTTCTGGTAGAGCATGCCCCAAGGGTATAGTGTGGTAAGTTTCAGCCCCCTAGCTCGAGGGGTAAGAAAAATAATTAGGGGGGAGCCATTTTGCCCCCTCCCCCACCCCCAGGCCACAACAGGTCCCCAAAAGCCAGACCAGATAGGGTTAAACTAACCGCTTACCCTTTGTACGCATTTCTATTTCATATGGTGAACACTTTTACATAAAAGGTACATGATACTGATGTTCAGTATATGTACCGTCATAATATTACAGAAGGCCAGCTTTGATGAATTCAAAATGGTCACCAAACTGAGAATTATTTTTGGACATTTTCATCAGTTTAACACAATTTTGTACCGAGATACAATAAACAGCAATCTTTGTCTTATATTTTGTGAAGTTAATACACCACAGTCTAATTAGTTCACTTTATCAGCTGTCATAACCTTTTAATGAATAAATAATGTTTTATTCACCACACACTCAGTTTACGTACAGTGTATCGGTGCATGTAAACATTCAGGAAGACATTGTGAAGTCTGTAAACAACGCACTGCCTAGATTATCTCTGCAGTTAGCTACCCTGCTGTACCCTATGCCCTACGGGCTATAGGGTACAGGGGTGTGCGCATGCCTACCATGACGTCACTTCTGAGCTCTGCGCTCCAAGCTCAGACTCCAAGAACTCCAAGCACTCCGATCCAAGAGCTCTGCCCTAGGGGAGCTACCACCACCACCGAGCGATGACGGGCGTCAACGCCCTGGGGTGGTGGTGTGTGGTGGTGGTGGTGTCTGTACATATAGGGATTATCAGTCCATCTGTATTGATCGACTAATCAAAATTTTGCCACCACTCGTACTGTTGATGTCACCAATGACGCCGCAGATGACATGGGAATCACTCAAGTCGTGGTCTACACCACGAGGGCTTCAAGATGACACCCTACACTTCATCTTTGGATGAGATATGGAACCTCAATCTCTCAAATATAACCCTGTGCACCTCAAGAATGACCACTCTACTTTCTACACCCCAAATGTGCAAACAAGTGTTTTAGGACATGCTGCCGTTACAGCATCCTGGCCTGCCTGACGACGCTTAAGCCAAAAGCGATTATGACCGAAGATTAAACTTTCTCAAATGACTATTTCTAATTGGACAAGAGCCTACTTGAATTTTAAATATATCCAACGCGGCTCTCCCAGGGTGGGTATGCTGTAATGGAGGGACTAATAACACGATTGACCTGTCATTCTTGTTGTTGGTGTTGTTCTATCATCTTTCTACATCATGGCGTCAGGGCGTTTTGCTAGGGCGTTACGGAGTTAAGCTAAAGCGTTAAGTCATTAACATAGGTATTGAGGCGTTGGTCAACCGCGAGCCCAAGTTGACCTAAATCTTTGCATATGACCTCTGTGACGTCACTTCGGGATACGCTGAGGTAACTCTACCAGGTAGCTAGAGCGAACATGACCACCTCTCTCCAAACGCGCTTCTTTGCTCCCGAAACTCCCCTTTCTCTACTACTTCCAAGTGATCTATAAACAGAACAGGGGTTTTCCAGAAAATTCCCCGAAAAATTCACCCTCATAGTTTCTGATTTCTGTAATACTAAACTGGATTAATTTCGTTGACTTTTATTTACCCGAAATTGAGAGACTACACTATCTCAACAACATTCTCATTTCTATTACTCCATGTGACCAGTAAATGGTGCGAGTCAGGAGTGGAATTCGAACCCACGCCCGCATCTGCAGATCAGTATACCCATACTCCGGGGAAGACAATTTCATAGATCTTGAGTCTGGCGCCTTAGACCACTCGGCCATCCTGACCAAAGCTGGTTATCATGGTCATAATGATTCATATATAGTGCTATATTTGTACAATAGTTTTACATGTCACGGTGTGTACGCCGTGAATGGCTGCACTGATTGGTTACTTGCCCAGCTTGCCGATTGACTGGTATATGCACGTTAGGTCGTTGGGATAAGGCGGTAAGGCGTTGGGACGGGCGTTAAGGCGTTGAGACGGACGTTAAGGCATACAAATACGGCGTCAAGGCGTAACAACGAGCGCTGACGAGCGTCACTGCATTTTGATGAATTAGTGACAATTCCATAAAATATCTAGAAAATCAGAGCTTCTGAGCTATTTCACCAGGGCGCTGAAGCGTTGTGAAAGCTTGGCATTAGCGGTCGTTAGTACAAGATGACACCTCACACGACACATTCGGTCCACGGATGATCCATCTCTACCCCAAACACTTTCCTTCACACCCCCATTAGACCCACGTTGGGTACTACACTTACTAATGACGTCAACAATGACATCACAGATGACATGGCCATCCTTCAAGTCGTCGTCTACACCACGAGAGCTTCACTTTGTCATCTTGCACGACACATTCGGACCATGGATGGTCCATCACTATCCTAAACACCTTCCTTCGCACCCCCCAAAATGCCCTTTTTGGGTACTACGCCTACTGATGACCTCACCAAAGACATCACAGATGACATGAACATCCCTCAAGTCGTGGTCTACATCACCAGAGCTTCACTTTGACACCTCATACTACGCATTCGGACCACGGATGGTCCCTCAAACACACCCCAAGCACCCTCAAAATTGCTGCTTTCTATACTACTCGTTTCCTTTTTTCACCGTACAGTCTGAAAAATGATATATTTTGAACTCATAATTACATCTGCGGAGTACACAGCTTGGTACAGTTAGAAAAGTCGTGGTGGTTTAGTTCAAGAACCTTACTTTGACGTCGCACTTGTGAATTCGTTTTGCAGCCACAGATTTTTCGAGAGAGTGGCCCTAGGGGATCCTCTGGTGAAAAAATCAGGCTTTGGTCACTTACGTAAATATAATTTCACTAAGCCAGCTCACTATTAAGGATTGGTTTATCCTGCCGAATTTCAGTGGACTAATAAGAAAAGGGAAATGTAAGAATAATTTATTCAATGGTAGACAACTTGCATTTAAGATGATAGCACTAAGAATAGAGCATCACGCAGGAGAAAGAGCAGTTTTACAGTCCAAGTATTTTTGTACTGCCTCTCTCAGTAATCTGAAGTGTGCAGCTTGTAAAATAGGTTCATGGTAGATGTACATGGAGAAGATGAGATACAGTATCTCAGCCAAAGTGATGAGATACAGTATCTCAGCCAAAGTGATGAGATACAGTATCTCAGCCAAAGTGATGAGATACAGTATCTCAGCCAAAGTGATGAGATACAGTATCTCAGCCAAAGTGATGAGATACAGTATCTCAGCCAAAGTGATGAGATACAGTATCTCAGCCAAAGTGATGAGATACAGTATCTCAGCCAAAGTGATGAGATACAGTATCTCAGCCAAAGTGCAATCAAGCTTGGAGCTTGAGAAGTTTTAGTTCAAACTACGGGCATTGGATACGCCCACATTTCATTGGAAGATATTTTATTGGACGGTTTTTCGTGGACCTACAGTCAGCAGAATGACTCAAGATGACGGTTGATACAGTTTGGGAAATTATTAATTTAGACATGTCCTTATTCTTATTTCTTTCAGTCTCAGTGATACAGTCTTCCAAGACATGGAGAGAGTTAGAAGGGATCAGCCAACAGGATGGAGAACTTGGGGCCTTGTTTCAGAAGATTATGTGTTTATCCAGGTCATCTAGAGCTTTATCCACTGGAAGGGCATACGATATGGCTTTTCGAAAGTGGGCTAGCTTCGCGCGTTCAAAGGATTTTGTTTCATTACCAGCAGATCCGCTGCAGTTTTCTCTCTTTTTATGCTAACTGATAGACGAACAGGTAGGACTTAACTGTGTGCAGGCCATATTTTACGGGATCAAATGGTTTCACGACATGGCAAATGAGCCATCTCCCACTGATCATTCATTCGTGAAGAACTTGTTTGAATCAGCGAAGAGGTGTCTGTCCAGACCGATTTCTCACAAAAAGGATGTTGTGACACTTACTCACTTACAGGAACTGTGCATGCTGTATAACAACAGCAATGACTTGACTCATGTTAGGGACATATGCATGATGCTGTTGGGGTTCAGTGGTTTCTTAAGGTTCAATGAGCTTTCTCAGATAAAATGCAGTGAACTGTTTATTGCACATGATCATGTTCGTATTAACATTCCAAAAAGTAAAACGGACCAATTACGAAAAGGCAGTGAAGTAGTTATTTCACGCTCGGGGAAGCTGACCTGTCCTGTTCGCTGGTTAGAGAAATATTGTGAATTAGCACAAATACAACTGGACTCTAATGTTTATCTGTTTAGACCAATATTTAAATCAGGAAACAGACAGGGTTTAGTTAGGAAAAACAAGGCACTTAGCTACACTGCATGCAAAGAGAATATTGTAGGTAAACTTCGCACAGTAGAGAATGGTAATTTTGGATTACATTCGCTACGATCTGGTGGAGCGTCAAGGGGGCATCCAAAGGGGTAACAGGCGTGTCCCTTAAGAGACACGGTCGATGGAAAACCGATGCCGCCAAAGATATGTACTTGGAGAACAGTTTACAGGAACGCCTTGAGGTCACCAAAAGGTTGGGTCTTTAATTTCCATTTTCGCCCGCTCTTTTTGTCTAGCATTGAAGTTGTGTATTTTTGTGCTGCATGTCGAATAAACGACTCATCCATTCCATTATGGTCGTTATTATATGGCTTGGGGCCTATGAAAGGGAGAACGAACATGTAATTTGTGCCGGCACAGCGTGGAGGCCACAAATTGATGTTCGTGCGTATTGGAAATTGGCGCCAGAGGGCGCTCACTCTAAAGGGGCGTGTTAAGGGGCGGTCTCTCTCGCCTCGAGGTGGCGTGGGTTTGAGAAGCGGTCATTCTAGGGTCTTTCGTTCGCCAGAGCAGCAGGACAATTTTTTATTTAAAATTGTTTTTGAAAGAGGAATTCATTTCTTTTGGGGCGCAAAAAAGTTTGCATTCATGTAGAATTGCTGTGGATGCCACTTAGGGACTCGTTAATAGTATTCATTACATAATATATACCCTAATACAAATATGTAGACTGGCTAGATATATTCGTTTTTGTGATAGAATAATGCCACGATAAAGGGTATGTCATATACCGGCAAGATTGCCGGGTGTATAAGAGGTCATTTCCTAATTAGATGTCGGTATACTTATGCTTTTCCAGAATTTTTTGACCTGTTTAGCAGGTTTTTGTTTCTGGTTTTTAATGCAGGGTTTACCAGAACAACAAAGGATGTTCTATTGAATGAAAATCGAGAATACATGTAGGATGTTCTATTGACTGTAAATTGAGATACATGTATACATAGCATTCAAGTGTGTATTTTTGTTCACGCTGCACATTGGATAAACAATTCGTCCATACGATGTTCATCGAGCAACATGTATATAGCATTGAAGTTGTGTATTTTTGTGCTGCATGTCGAATAAACGATTGAAGTTGTGTATTTTTGTGCTGCATGTCGAATAAACGACTCAGCATTGAAGTTGTGTATTTTTGTGCTGCATGTCGAATAAACGACTCATCCATTCCATTATGGTCGTTATTATATGGCTTGGGGCCTATGAAAGGGAGAACGAACGTAACGTTTGTGTAAGAAGCAGCAGAAGCTAAGGGAGAATACCAAGTTCATTCCAATGTGCGCGTGCATGTCCATGCGCTTATGGAACTTTTCAAAAGCGGTCAAACAGCTTCAACAGCAGAACCATCGAAAATGTATTATTAGGGGTTTTCAGACTGAAGTAGAACTGTCCAAAAGGTATTTCTTTCGGATTCGTCGGTCAGATTGGATGATGCAGTACGCTGGAGCAGGAGATTATCAGTGTTATCAGATTATCGGGTACCTTCCAAACTCCTCTGCTTTCTCTTTCAACATACGAATAGACGTATTGAATGCCTATCATGATTCTTCCTCATTTCCACCCTAATAAGCCTTTTCGCGGTTACAAGAATCGGGGGTGATGACGGTCCTTTTTCTACGCTATAAAGAGATCATTTATCTCTCAAAATATGCAAGACTGAAAAATTGACATGCTTCCAAGTTTATTTTACGTTGATTTCTCGAGTTTCATAACAATTTACCCAGTAGGGTTAGTAAAATCACCAGCAGATCAGTCCGTACACTGGGATTCTAGTGTTAATCTAGCGGCACAGGAAGTGAAAGTATCACCTCTCCGATCCCAGAATGCAGTGCGTTTAACATGGTGTCGTTGTTGTAAATTTGTAACCGCGAAAAGGAGTATTCGCCATCGCTCCTATCCTCTAGATATAGCATGGGTAAGGCTGTTTATTCCATCGAGTATCGCCTATCAGACCCGCATTTTTAATGAGAGTACACACAATCTGCTCCATATTGTAAATTGAAGAAAATATGACAGTGAGAAATTATTCTTAAAGGACCTCGAACATCACAACATGTATATTTCTTTATTAATTCAGTGACACAGTTATCTAAAAAAAGAATTCATGCAAACTGATGAACTATATTTACAAATAATATAGTTAGCTCTGTGTTTACTTACTATTTATCTTATCTTACTGGCAGTTCAAGCTCTTTTGTACTATTAAAAATGAACTACTCCTTATATATTAGCGTGCATTCAACAGTTTATTCTGCACAGTCCGATTCCGTTCTTCGCCCTGAATAGTTACTAATTTCGTATATATTTACTCAAAGAGTATGTTGCTAAACGTATTTCAAAGCTCAGTCTGAATACGGAATAGTTTTACCTCATGTTGGGGCGTTTACACCATCAGACGTCCACGATGATCATCCAGTACCATCAGATGAGTTGTTTGAGCTGATCTGTCATCACGGCTCCCGAGCTAGCGTATTTACTTCCGCTTAAGCCGGTCCTAGGAGCCGTGTGGATACTTGTTTCTAAATGAATATAGCTGCAATAAAAGCGCAGCTGATATACTAAGGCTACATCCGAGCATCCACCGAAGTATCGGGTCCAAATGCTTTCGCGTAGAGTCATATGGTTACATTTTAGTCGCCAGACGTCGTCCTTTTTGTCCCCACTTCCTGCATATCGCTCTAATTCGGAATACGAAGTGGTCCAATCCCGTCTGAACTAGAAACAAACAAAATTAAATAAGCAGGGATGCTATCTCCTCTCCTAAATTGAAACACTTTCACTTAAAACGTCACACCTTTCATGCCAGAAAAAAGTGCGACACTGAGGTTTTAGAAAATTTTAGGCTTCTGAGCACAAGGCGAGCTTGACCAAAAGACTACATCGGCACGGAAATGAATATAGTATCATTATCTACCGTATTGAAAAACGAGCGAGAGATTCTGGTGCAAAGTACGAACCTCATTGTGTGGAAGAAACTGATAGGGAACAGAGGCGTATAACTATCAGTTATCAGTTACATTGTAACTATGTACTACATGTACCTGTACGATCAGCTAAAATCGACGAGAGTTCCACCCACGTCTTCAGCTCCAACTCAAGTGCAGATATGGTTTCCTCTCCATTTACGTTTCTACGTACCCGAATATACCCGAAACCCTTAGGCGCCCAATAATACAAGTGAAATTGAATTTTAATCTTGTCTTAAAATACCATTAGCACCAGGTTGTTCGCCATTGTAAATTAAGGCACCAAATTAAGTATGAACAAGGGCTTGTAATGTCAATATTTACCACGAACATACTTGCCCGAACGCTGAGGCGTTTAGCGAAATTAAAATTTTAATATTGTCTTAGAATACCAATATCCACAGATTGTATGGTTTAACCCTACCTGGCTGGGGCCTACCAAACTTTCTGCGCTATCTCCGGAACGACAAAAAATAGAGAGCTGAAACTCCCTGACTTTATAGATTATCATATTGGGGTCATTTTTAGCCTACTTGCATGACCCCCCGAGGAGAGGATCATGGGTAAATTCAAGATGGCGGCCATGTGGGGTCCTAGAAAAGTGATGTTTTTGTCAAATTTCTTCAAAATTTCTGCTTTTTTGCGATGAAAAGTGTGCAAAAACTATATTATTTCACATCAAATTAATATTTACTAATTTATCATGCTATTTTTGCGGCGAAATTGCATAAACATGGCAGTGTGACTATGCGTCACAGGACCTACGAAGTAAGGTAGGCATTAGGACAGGCACTGAGCTCTTGGCAATCCCACCCCCCCCCCCTTCCCCCCCAGCCCCAAGTTGAAATCCTGCCTATATTAAGATGGGCACATGCAGCCCAAGTCAGAATCACCAGAGATTTTCATCAAAAATCACCAGAAATTTTCGATTAAAACAGTATTGAATATTTTGTTGAAGATTAAAAGTGATGGGATTGAATGAATAGTTTACCAGTTACTGTGCTGATGTGAATCTGTGACACACCAACACACTCTGTGGCAGTGATTCTGTGACACACCAACACACTCCGTGGCAGTGATTCTGTATCCCTTAATCAAGGAATCAAAATTTGAAATGACAAGAAAAATTTAGACATAATTACACATCTAATGTTTCTGTTTAAATTATATCCCAGTGTGATATATAGTCAATATTCAAGAAGTACAATCAAAGTTACTTTATCTAGTTAAATTCTACCCAAAGAAAATAAATTAAGACCCTTTAAACATGCCGTCAATGCCAGATGTTAAGTTTTATACAGCTGTAGATCAGGGCTCTGGGTGCATATATCATGTTTCCATACCCTTAATGCACACAACAGCGGCAAAACAAAGCCTCCTTGAACAACCTATCTTTATACAGGAAATTCTTAACCCAGAAAATACCATTCTCTCACAAAAGAAAACAACTTACGTAAGGAAGGCCTTTTTATTAAGCTAATTTTGTTTAGGTAGGGGCCTACTTAGATTCAATAATTGTCATGAAATTTCTTTGGTTATATCAATTAATTGCAACTATGTTTGTTTCTCAAACCTAACATACTTGAGCTATACATGTATAACACACTTTCATTTGAGAGTTCAGACATTCCACCATTCATGTGAACAAATTGTACTAAACATGGAATAATTAAATTCACACTACCCATTTCTACGGTATCAGTACTATGTTACTATCTGTAGCAGATGAAACCCAGAAAAACTTAAACAATTAAAACCAGTAAAGAAATTTGTCTATCGAATAACAGAAAATATGGTATGGAGATTTGAATGAGTAAACTACTAAACAACTTATATGATACCAACAAAATGTCCCAACACAAGCTGATAAATTTCTTGGGTGGCTTGCAGGACAGCTTTGTTTCACCCTCAGTAAATTTTATCATTGTTGCTCACAGGCTAATCTGAAGGATGATACCAGATCTTTCTATGTTCTGCTGGGTTATTGCTTCAGGCTGACTTAATTGGTTGATGTAGGATATTTCATCATCAGTGGCAATTTGACCTAAATTTGAAGCCCGCATGATTTGGTCTGTGATGAAATGTTTGGATGTGAAATAGGATACACGTTAAAGGCCACAATTTACATATATCTATAACAATATACTGAATTGTGTGTATTAAGAATGGCAAGTTGCCTGGTAATAGCAGTGTAGATAAATGCACTAACAAATGATGGAAAATTAGCATTTCCTATTTCATTATCCCATCACGTTTTGTACTGTGTTATATATACCGTGAAACATACAGCCAAGGCTTCCCGATGGGCATGACAGTGTACTCGCTGAGCTACCAATAAATAATAAAAAAAAATAATTATAAATCAAATTTTCATCAGAATTCGGTCAACTCAGAACTTGCTCGTAACAATGCCCTAATGCACGTTCATGCCAAAAATCAAGGTTCTAATGTCAACGGTTCTCCTTATTTTGCCGACGAAAGAATTCGGATGGACTGACTGACTGACTGACTCATTACCGGACAATTTGCGAGCTGTAGCCTACTTCGTAGGAATAAAACATGCGTAAAATCTGACCGAAAAATCGACCAAAAAAGGCAGTTTTTGAAAGTGACGTCACCGTGACGTCATCAAGGCGGCCATCTTGGATTTATAACATTTTCTGGTAGATCTTGACCCAAGGGTATAGTGTGATAAGTTTCAGCCCCCTAGCTCAAGGGGTAAGGAAAATAATTAGGGGGGTCCATTTCGCCCCCCCCCCCACCCAGGCCACGACAGGTCCCAAAGAGCCCAGGCCAGATAGGGTTAATGTATACTGAAGCGCCGACTTCAAAATGACGACTGTCAGGCGTCTTGATGTTGTACCTATCGCAAAGTTTGAGCAATAACTGCAGCTGGCATCGGGTCGATTCGGATTTCACTTTGTATCCACTAACCGTCATTGCTGCTAGAGTAGATCTCATACACTGAGAGATTGGAACTTCTAAAACACAGGCGAAGTTGCACCTCTTGTGAATAATACGTGAGCTCACAAGCCTGACACAGGAAGTTCTGACACATGAAGTTCTTTCTTGGAATCATACACGCATTTGATTCAATATTTTTTTTTCTAATAAAAGCGCAGTAAATCTCGAATAAAGATAGTCTAATGCATCCTCCCCACAGCGCATGCTCCATTTCACAGGCTCACTTATCATCCCTGCCTTCAATAGCGGAAGTATAACCCACGTACACACGCTTCAGTTTGAATCCGGCCGAACATCTCCTTTAGTTTTGCGCATGCGCGAACTACTTTTCATATGCTAGTAGTAGGGAGTGCGTAAATCCGACTATATTTCACCCGGATGTAAAAATGACGTCACATCCGGTTTATCGGTAGCGCCATCTATACACTCTGGACGCAAGGGAGACAACTCGGACTAATGAGGAGGTGTGCGTGGGAGTGTTCTGCGGCTGCGTCTGCCTTCTGGTTCAAGATGGCGGCACGTCCGGTGTCGAAAACTGGCCATTTTGTCGGAATGTGGTCATCTAGTGTCGAAAACTGGACCCGGTATGGGTCCCGCTAGACGTTTTGGGGTCTAGGTGGGCCACTGGTGGTCCGATGGAGTCGTATGAGGTATCAATGTGAAACATTCGTGAAAGAGCATCCGAGGGGATGAGTGTGACGTGGAACTGACCTCATTCTGCGCATGCGCAGTAGACAAAGGGTATGGAAATAGACGTTTTGGGATCTAGGGGAGCCTCTAATGGGCCGATGGAGTTGTATGAGGTAGCAATGTGAAGCCTATGTGAAGGGGCATCCAGCCATGGGTGGGTGCATGCAATATTTTTCCTGAAAAAACCCCGGAACACTACCTCCAGCCCGGCCCGGCCCGCCCTGGCCGCAGCGCGCGCGCGCGCGGAGATGATCTGATGCCGCAGGCGCGCGCGCGCGTCATCACCGGCAGTGCGCGGATGCATGTCGGGTCAAAAGGTCAAAGGTCACATCCAAGTCAAAAGGTCTCCCTTTCGGCAAGGTTCGGAGGAGACAATGTTGCGGCATCGATAGTCAGAGCTTGAACCCCAAAAGGGGATTGTAAATGAACCTGGGAAGGATGGGCAGTTCCATCTGGACCAATCAGCGGTCGAGAAAAAAGAGCCAATGAGCGATCGATAAAAAGAACCAATGAACGGGTACTAGGTACACGTCTACGCCTACATCCGGGTACTGAGATGCTTTCGCCTACGTCCGCGCCTACATCCGGGTTCTTGTACACCCGGGTAATGTTTTCTGGACATGGATGGGTTACCTTTGGCTCCATTCTAGGCCAAAATTCGCACAGTAGGGAATGGTAATTTTGGATTACATTCGCTACGATCTGGTGGAGCGTCAAGGGGGCATCCAAAGGGGTAACAGGCGTGTCTCTTAGGAGACACGGTCGATGGAAAACCGATGCTGCCAAAGATATGTACTTGGAGAACAGTTTACAGGAACGCCTTGAGGTCACCAAAAGGTTGGGTCTTTAATTTCCATTTTCGCCCGCTCTTTTTGTCTAGCATTGAAGTTGTGTATTTTTGTGCTGCATGTCGAATAACGACTCATCCATTCCATTATGGTCGTTATTATATGGCTTGGGGCCTATGAAAGGGAGAACGAACATGTAATTTGTGCCGGCACAGCGTGGAGGCCACAAATTGATGTTCGTGCGTATTGGAAATTGGCGCCAGAGGGCGCTCACTCTAAAGGGGCGTGTCAAGGGGCGGTCTCTCTCGCCTCGAGGTGGCGTGGGTTTGAGAAGCGGTCATTCTGGGGTCTTTCGTTCGCCAGAGCAGCAGGACAATTTTTTATTTAAAATTGTTTTTGAAAGAGGAATTCATTTCTTTTGGGGCGCAAAAAAGTTTGCATTCATGTAGAATTGCTTTGGATGCCACTTAGGGACTCGTTAATAGTATTCATTACATAATATATATCCTAATACAAATATGTAGACTGGCTAGATATATTCGTTTTTGTGACAGAATAATACCACGATAAAGGGTATGTCATATACCGGCAAGATTGTCGGGTGTATAAGAGGTCATTTCCTAATTAGATGTCGGTATACTTATGCTTTTCCAGAATTTTTTGACCTGTTTAGCAGGTTTTTATTTCTGGTTTTTAATGCAGGGTTTACCAGAACAACAAAGGATGTTCTATTGAATGAAAATCGAGAATACATGTAGGATGTTCTATTGACTGTAAATTGAGATACATGTATACATAGCATTCAAGTGTGTATTTTTGTTCACGCTGCACATTGGATAAACAATTCGTCCATACGATGTTCATCGAGCAACATGTATATAGCATTGAAGTTGTGTATTTTTGTGCTGCATGTCGAATAAACGATTGAAGTTGTGTATTTTTGTGCTGCATGTCGAATAAACGACTCAGCCTTGAAGTTGTGTATTTTTGTGCTGCATGTCGAATAAACGACTGACCCAGCATTGAAGTTGTGTATTTTTGTGCTGCATGTCGAATAAACGACTCATCCATTTCATTATGGTCGTTATTATATGGCTTGGGGTCTATGAAAGGGAGAACGAACGTAACGTTTGTGTATAGGAAGCAGCAGAAGCTAAGGGAGAATACCAAGTTCATTCCAATGTGCGCGTGCATGTCCATGCGCTTATGGAACTTTTCAAAAGCGGTCAAACAGCTTCAACAGCAGAACCATCGAAAATGTATTATTAGGGGTTTTCAGACTGAAGTAGAACTGTCCAAAAGGTATTTCTTTCGGATTCGTCGGTCAGATTGGATGATGCAGTACGCTGGAGCAGGAGATTATCAGTGTTATCAGATTATCGGGTACCTTCCAAACTCCTATGCTTTCTCGTTCAACATACGAATAGACGTATTGAATGCCTATCATGATTCCATGATTTTTCCTCATTTCCACCCTAATAAGCCTTTTCGCGGTTACAAGAATCGGGGGTGATGACGGTCCTTTTTCTACGCTATAAAGAGATCATTTATCTCTCAAAATATGCAAGACTGAAAAATTGACATGCTTCCAAGTTTATTTTACGTTGATTTCTCGAGTTTCATAACAATTTACCCAGTAGGGTTAGTAAAATCACCAGCAGATCAGTTCGTACACTGGGATTCTAGTGTTAATCTAGCGGCACAGGAAGTGAAAGTATCACCTCTCCGATCCCAGAATGCAGTGCGTTTAACATGGTGTTGTTGTAGTAAATTTGTAACCGCGAAAAGGAGTATTCGCCATCGCTCCTATCCTCTAGATATAGTATGGGTAAGGCTGTTTATTCCATCGAGTATCGCCTATCAGACCCGCATTTTTAATGAGAGTACACACAATCTGCTCCATATTGTAAATTGAAGAAAATATGACAGTGAGAAATTATTCTTAAAGGACCTCGAACATCACAACATGTATATTTCTTTATTAATTCAGTGACACAGTTATCTAAAAAAAAGAATACATGTAAACTGATGAACTATATTTACAAATAATATAGTTAGCTCTGTGTTTACTTACTATTTATCTTATCTTAACTGGCAGTTCAAGCTCTTTTGTACTATTATAAAGGAACTACTCCTTAGCGTGCATTCAACAGTTTATTCTGCACAGTCCAATTCCGTTCTTCGCCCTGAATAGTTACTAATTTACTCAAAGAGTATGTTACTAAACGTATTTCAAAGCTCAGCCTGAATACGGAATAGTTTTACCTCATGTTGGGGCCTTTACTCCATCAAACGTCCACGATGAGCATCCAATACCATCAGATGAGTTGTTTGAGCTGATCTGTCATCACGGCTCCCGAGCTAGCGTATTTACATGTACTTCCGCTTATGCAGATATGGTACCCTCTCCATTTACGTTTCTACGTACCCGAATATACCCGAAACCCTTAGGCGCCCAATAATACAAGTGAAATTGAATTTTAATCTCGTCTTAAAATACCATTAGCACCAGGTTGTTCGCCATTGTAAATTAAGGCACCAAATTAAGTATGAACAAGGGCTTGTAATGTCAATATGTACCACGAACATACTTGCCCGAACGCTGAGGCGTTTAGCGAAATTAAAATTTTAATATTGTCTTAGAATACCAATATCCACAGATTGTATGGTTTAACCCTACCTGGCTTGGGCCTACCAAACTTTCTGCGCTATCTCCGGAACGACAAAAAATAGAGAGCTGAAACTCCCTGACTTTATAGATTATCATATTGGGGTCATTTTTAGCCTACTTGCATGACCCCCCGAGGAGAGGATCATGGGTAAATTCAAGATGGCGGCCATGTGGGGTCCTAGAAAAGTGATGTTTTTGTCAAATTTCTTCAAAATTTCTGCTTTTTTGCGATGAAAAGTGTGCAAAAACTATATTATTTCACATCAAATTAATATTTACTAATTTATCATGCTATTTTTGCGGCGAAATTGCATAAACATGGCAGTGTGACTATGCGTCACAGGACCTACGAAGTAAGGTAGGCATTAGGACAGGCACTGAGCTCTTGGCAATCCCACCCCCCCCCCTTCCCCCCCCCAGCCCCAAGTTGAAATCCTGCCTATATTAAGATGGGCACATGCAGCCCAAGTCAGAATCACCAGAGATTTTCATCAAAAATCACCAGAAATTTTCGATTAAAACAGTATTGAATATTTTGTTGAAGATTAAAAGTGATGGGATTGAATGAATAGTTTACCAGTTACTGTGCTGATGTGAATCTGTGACACACCAACACACTCTGTGGCAGTGATTCTGTGACACACCAACACACTCCGTGGCAGTGATTCTGTATCCCTTAATCAAGGAATCAAAATTTGAAATGACAAGAAAAATTTAGACATAATTACACATCTAATGTTTCTGTTTAAATTATATCCCAGTGTGATATATAGTCAATATTCAAGAAGTACAATCAAAGTTACTTTATCTAGTTAAATTCTACCCAAAGAAAATAAATTAAGACCCTTTAAACATGCCGTCAATGCCAGATGTTGAGTTTTATACAGCTGTAGATCAGGGCTCTGGGTGCATATATCATGTTTCCATACCCTTAATGCACACAACAGCGGCAAAACAAAGCCTCCTTGAACAACCTATCTTTATACAGGAAATTCTTAACCCAGAAAATACCATTCTCTCACAAAAGAAAACAACTTACGTCAGGAAGGCCTTTTTATTAAGCTAATTTTGTTTAGGTAGGGGCCTACTTAGATTCAATAATTGTCATGAAATTTCTTTGGTTATATCTTAATTGCAACTATGTTTGTTTCTCAAACCTAACATACTTGAGCTATACATGTATAACACACTTTCATTTGAGAGTTCAGACATTCCACCATTCATGTGAACAAATTGTACTAAACATGGAATAATTAAATTCACACTACCCATTTCTACAGTATCAGTACTATGTTACTATCTGTAGCAGATGAAACCCAGAAAAACTTAAACAATTAAAACCAGTAAAGAAATTTGTCTATCGAATAACAGAAAATATGGTATGGAGATTTGAATGAGTAAACTACTAAACAACTTATATGATACCAACAAAATGTCCCAACACAAGCTGATAAATTTCTTGGGTGGCTTGCAGGACAGCTTTGTTTCACCCTCAGTAAATTTTATCATTGTTGCTCACAGGCTAATCTGAAGGATGATACCAGATCTTTCTATGTTCTGCTGGGTTATTGCTTCAGGCTGACTTAATTGGTTGATGTAGGATATTTCATCATCAGTGGCAATTTGACCTAAATTTGAAGCCCGCATGATTTGGTCTGTGATGAAATGTTTGGATGTGAAATAGGATACACGTTAAAGGCCACAATTTACATATATCTATAACAATATACTGAATTGTGTGTATTAAGAATGGCAAGTTGCCTGGTAATAGCAGTGTAGATAAATGCACTAACAAATGATGGAAAATTAGCATTTCCTATTTCATTATCCCATCACGTTTTGTACTGTGTTATATATACCGTGAAACATACAGCCAAGGCTTCCCGATGGGCATGACAGTGTACTCGCTGAGCTACCAATAAATAATAAAAAAAAATAATTATAAATCAAATTTTCATCAGAATTCGGTCAACTCAGAACTTGCTCGTAACAATGCCCTAATGCACGTTCATGCCAAAAATCAAGATTCTAATGTCAACGGTTCTCCTTATTTTGCCGACGAAAGAATTCGGATGGACTGACTGACTGACTGACTCATTACCGGACAATTTGCGATCTGTAGCCTACTTCGCAGGAATAAAACATGCGTAAAATCTGACCGAAAAATCGACCAAAAAAGGCAGTTTTTGAAAGTGACGTCACCGTGACGTCATCAAGGCGGCCATCTTGGATTTATAACATTTTCTGGTAGATCTTGACCCAAGGGTATAGTGTGATAAGTTTCAGCCCCCTAGCTCAAGGGGTAAGGAAAATAATTAGGGGGGTCCATTTCGCCCCCCCCCCACCCAGGCCACGACAGGTCCCAAAGAGCCCAGGCCAGATAGGGTTAATGTATACTGAAGCGCCGACTTCAAAATGACGACTGTCAGACGTCTTGATGTTGTACCTATCGCAAAGTTTGAGCAATAACTGCAGCTGGCATCGGGTCGATTTGGATTTCACTTTGTATCCACTAACCGTCATTGCTGCTAGAGTAGATCTCATACACTGAGAGATTGGAACTTCTAAAACACAGGCGAAGTTGCACCTCTTGTGAATAATACGTGAGCTCACAAGCCTGACACAGGAAGTTCTGACACATGAAGTTCTTTCTTGGAATCATACACGCATTTGATTCAATATTTTTTTTTCTAATAAAAGCGCAGTAAATCTCGAATAAAGATAGTCTAATGCATCCTCCCCACAGCGCATGCTCCATTTCACAGGCTCACTTATCATCCCTGCCTTCAATAGCGGAAGTATAACCCACGTACACACGCTTCAGTTTGAATCCGGCCGAACATCTCCTTTAGTTTTGCGCATGCGCGAACTACTTTTCATATGCTAGTAGTAGGGAGTGCGTAAATCCGACTATATTTCACCCGGATGTAAAAATGACGTCACATCCGGTTTATCGGTAGCGCCATCTATACACTCTGGACGCAAGGGAGACAACTCGGACTAATGAGGAGGTGTGCGCGGGAGTGTTCTGCGGCTGCGTCTGCCTTCTGGTTCAAGATGGCGGCACGTCCGGTGTCGAAAACTGGCCATTTTGTCGGAATGTGGTCATCTAGTGTCGAAAACTGGACCCGGTATGGGTCCCGCTAGACGTTTTGGGGTCTAGGGGGGCCACTGGTGATCCGATGGAGTCGTATGAGGTATCAATGTGAAACATTCGTGAAAGAGCATCCGAGGGGATGAGTGTGACGTGGAACTGACCTCATTCTGCGCATGCGCAGTAGACAAAGGGTATGGAAATAGACGTTTTGGGATCTAGGGGAGCCTCTAATGGGCCGATGGAGTTGTATGAGGTATCAATGTGAAGCCTATGTGAAGGGGCATCCAGTCATGGGTGGGTGCATGCAATATTTTTCCTGAAAAAAACACGGAACACTACCTCCAGCCCGGCCCGGCCCGCCCTGGCCGCAGCGCGCGCGCGCGGAGATGATCTGATGCCGCAGGCGCGCGCGCGCGTCATCACCAGCAGTGCGCGGATGCATGTCGGGTCAAAAGGTCAAAGGTCACATCCAAGTCAAAAGGTCTCCCTTTCGGCAAGGTTCGGAGGAGACAATGTTGCGGCATCGATAGTCAGAGCTTGAACCTCAAAAGGGGATTGTAAATGAACCTGGGAAGGATGGGCAGTTCCATCTGGACCAATCAGCGGTCGAGAAAAAAGAGCCAATGAGCGATCGATAAAAAGAACCAATGAACGGGTACTAGGTACACGTCTACGCCTACATCCGGGTACTGAGATGCTTTCGCCTACGTCCGCGCCTACATCCGGGTTCTTGTACACCCGGGTAATGTTTTCTGGACATGGATGGGTTAGCTTTGGCTCCATTCTAGGCCACTGATTGGCTATTCATGGACATGCTCATATAGAAAACACACAAGACAGGGTTTTTTGGTGAGATCTCATTTTGTTTTTTATTCAGTAACAACAACAACGTGAGAACAACCACGTGAAAACTGAAGCCCAGAACAGGGGGCTTGTACATTGAAAGAACTGAAGCCCAGAACAGGGGGCTTGTACATTGAAAGAACTGAAGCCCAGAACAGGGGGCTTGTAAACTTAAGCCCAGAACAGCGGGCGTGTGTACATTGAAAGAACTTAAGCCCAGAACGGGGCTTGTACATTGAAATGATGGGCGGCCGAGTACATCGCGGTCCTCGGCCTTGGGGTACTCGTCAAACATCTGTACGATGGTAGATAATGGTCTTCCCCGGCATCGATGGTACAGGTAAAACAAGCAATATTGTCCGCACACGCTACTGGTCAGGTTTTGCAACGTTTGACTATTCTAACACCACGTCTCTGTGCCTTGATCCATGAAGTCTGTTAAATCGGGATGGAGGGGTGGCAGGCCGTACGGGTCAAAGTATTCGCCCTGCTGTTCTGTCAAGTACACGGCCACCCAATGTTCACCGGGCCGATCCATCGGGTCTGTGTTGAGAACGTGTGCAGCAGGATACACACGGTCTAATGGGAACACAGCTCGGGCGAACACCCCTTGAAAGACCATACGTGTCCCTGGGTCATTCTCCAGCACGGTGGTTATCTGGTCTGTATCCATGTTAGGTGGAGAAGTCACACAGGACGTTGCGCGCCTTGTCCACTTGAATGATGTTGTCAAACTCGGCGTAGCAGATCACATTGACGGTGGTCGCGAGGGCTCGTGCAAAGTGGATTTCCAACCGTGAATTGCCTTGCTTGGCCAGGGCCAGCTGATGGCCGTTCTCTAAGGTGGGGGTCAGATCGAAACAGAACAACGTGTATCCGTTCCCGTAGTCCTCCCGACTGATGAAATTCCCTTCGTCCTGGTTGATTTGACCGGTGGCTGTAAACAGGCTCTGATAGGCTCGAATGAAATTCCTGCGCCCAAAGTTCGGTGTTAAGGCCGTGGCTGGCACCTGCTGTCCATCCACATGCAGGGCCGCAAAATTGATGCCGAAATGTTTAAAGTCAAACGGATTCTCTGGGTAGGCTCCGCTGAAACTGGTATTTTCCACACAGGCCAGGATCAATCGCTTGGGTAGTTCCCCCAGGAACAGGTTTTCTTTGTTGGCGCTCATATTTCCAGCAGGCATAGAGAACACTTTGGTTTGTACACGTCGGATAGGGTACTGGGCTGGTTTTGTTTCCAAGGCTTTCATGTGTCGCAATTGAACGGCTGAATTCGGTTTCACTTTCCGGACATACAGGACTGCGTCTTGGATGACAATCTTATAGTCAGCTGCATGCCCCTCTACGTTAGTGGCCATCAAGGCGAAGGTCGGCGGCACCCGTATCAGTCGGATTTCGATGGGGATCTTGTTCAAGAGGTACCGGTCTTGAATGAACATGTCTGCGTGCAGTCGACCCATGAGATCCACCGAGGCACTGTTCGCAGTGAAAGCCTTCCGTTTGTTATATCCCACATTGCCCACCGTGTCCATGTGCTCGGGTGTGTCCTGATAGAATAAAGCGGCTGTCAGCTGAGACTTTTTAGCCCCTCGGCCATACGACGAGTGTCTCGATGTAGGCTCGATAGGGGTACGTGTTGGTCGAGTCACTGATGAGTTTGTCGTTGAGAAAAATATCCACCTGTTGAAACATCGAGTGCAGCCAGAGATTCGTCGGGCCCACCGTTGCAGCTTGGATGATTCTGGTGCCAGCCCCATTGACCACCTTGGCTTTCACATACAAGTATGTATGGGCTAAATCCACATAGGCCGTATCCGCATTACTGATGGTGAACTCGATGGGCCCTGTTTCGTTGATGCTGGAGAGCGGGAGATGCTCCACACATAATCCTTGTTCGGCACTGGTCTGTGTGGGTGGCACGGTCCACAAATCAAATTCACTGTTGGTGGAGGGGCAGGACTCTGCGTGGATCAAGGACATGTTTAAGAAAAGATATCCCGGGTCTTCGATGTGCGTCGTCGCTGGGTCGGTCGTCGACTGGTGCGTGGTCTCGGTGGGGCAGCTCTTTTATTCCCTACGGTGCGTTGGGCTTTGGCCACCAAGACGCCTCCCGCTTCTTTGGCCCGCCGTTTCAAGGCTTCTTTGGGTGCCGTACCCCCCAAGACATCACCGGCCACTTGCAGTCCACTGCGTACTGCTTGTTTGCCGATTGCTTTCACCCCACGCATCACCAAGGGCAGAAACGTTTTGACGATGCTGCCGAGTATGTTCCCCAGTCCATGTCCTCGTTGCCTGCTTGCACCGCTAAAGACCGGAAAGCCACCCCCGGCCTGTTGGGCATAATAGTCCATATAGCTGCGTGCATCGCACTCGTAAGGTACTTTCATTATGCAAAGTGGGGAGCACGTGCTTGTCGAAAATGAAGTGTCAGCACCACTTTTCCTCGTTCGAATGCCACCGGTCGTCCCGTGTCATCTCTTATATCCACCGTGATCGTGTTGATGTCGGTTTGTCGTACGGGCAGGTAGAGCATGTGGGTGAAACTGTGGGTGACTTGATCTCCATACGTCTTTTTAATGGGGACCACCCGTAACAGAGGTGTGTTGATATCGCCCACGATGTGGTTGTCGACTACGTCCAAGTAGACGTAGAGTCCGTACATACACGACTTCATACCCATCGGAATCTCGCCTTGGTGGGCGGTGGGACCAGCGAACGTCTGTAGATCGAAACCCAGCATTTGCTGTAGGATAGGACTCAGTACGACACTCGCCTTGTCGTTGTGTGCGTTGTAATCGAAGTCCACGTGATTCTCGAAGGGAAAGGATTTGATGGGTTTTGAAGTATTCGTGACCTCCCGTAGAGCCTTATAATGCAACAGTCTTGACTGCCCACCCATGAATTCCTTGGGGGTATCGTATTGGCCTTCGGGGAGGGTGAGTCGGGTGTCTTTTCCTTCGTAGGTCACCTCGTACCACACTTCATTGGCTCGCACGTTGTACCACGAGTAAGGGTATTGGATATCCACGAGGCCACATTCCCATCGTCCAGGTAAATGCAACGGTTGCGGTAACTGGGTCACGTACTTGGCCACGGTGTAGTCAGGAAACACATCCAGCGAACTGTTACTGGGTAGGGCGAGGTAAAACATGGCGACTGAGCTGTCCTGCTGCTGCTGTTGGTTTTAATAGGTGTTCCAGCCCTTGGGCGGTTGTGTCCGGCGTCGTGTTCGTCGCGTTGACTTGCTACGTGTCACGGCTCTGGAGATGTGGGGTGTCTTGATCGAGGGTGGTTTTATAAAGGTCTGAAAAAAAAGTGCCCGTTATGGTGGTAGATTTTTGGGGGGTGACTCCGGTTCCCATTCGGCTTCCCAAGAAGGTAGTGGGCCACTCGGCGATTACTGGGTTCGCTGCATAAAGGCCCAGCGGTGGGGGTTCCCCACCAATTCCTGTGGTACATGCATTTCTTTCAAGCCTTGAGCGAAGACCTCCCATCCTCGAGGATCCGTGTGCGACCTGAGTTTACGCATCAGATCATTCACTAAATCCGTCATGTGGGTCCCAAGGACCACCTGATTCTGTACCAGTAGTTCGCCTTTATCATTCCAAGTCATGTTAGGACTCTGCTTCATCCGTTGTAATACCAGGCCAGCTTGTTTCTTGAACGATGCAGGTACACTCTTCAGGACTTCGCATTCCACCCACTGTGCGGCTGTGGGTGGTACCCCTGGTAATGGCGGCTGTTGGAGCGGTGCTGAGGTTGGCGGTGTGTCACGTGGTGGTGGTGGTGGTGGTGCGGTAGAGAGGGTTTTGTATTGGTCCATGAACGTCAGGTACCGTTGAAGCGTCTCAGTGTACCGTTGTACTTTCTCACTGTCGCTTAACCCCGGTCTCTGTAAGATCTGTTGCATCTCTCCATCGAGGGTGTGTATGGTCTTCACCGTAGGTGGGACAGGGTAGGGCGATTGAAGGTTTTGAAGGAATCGTGGTTGATGAGGACCATTTTTTTCGTGTGGTTCATTGTCGGCCGAAGAGTCCACCCAATACTGGACCCAACACGGAAGCGGCCAACGGTGCTAAGATGGCCCCGAGAAAGCCGCCTGTCTGTAACACCTTTTCCTTTTGTGTTTGGGGATCCGCTTCTGGACTAGGATTCGGAGACCTGTCTTATGCTTGGCCAACTTGGTCTTCTGAGCCGGAGTCAGTGGTACGTTGCCTTTTAACAGGTTGTACCCGATCTCGCACAGACAGCGTACAAGGTCAGGGTCCGCACCGCGTACAATGGTTCGGACCAACTCGGGTGGGGCCGTCTTCAATACACGGAGCGTCGGCGCGTGCTTCCGTACTCGCGCAGACATCATGTACAACTAATGCCAGAACCCACAACTCTGCCCTTTTTATCCACCTCAGAGAACAGAGACAAAGTTAACCATACTGTGGTATTCATTCTTTTTATTATCCCCATCATCAAACACACACTCCAGCTGGGGGAGCCACTGTGGGTGTGTTTGCATTATTTTTGCAAGTATACGTGGTCGGCCTCTCCGGGAAAGATGCCGGCCCGTAGTCGAAGGTGGTCGGGGGTGGCTTGCTTGAGGTCGAAGAGCATATACCCATGTTGAGGGGTTGTCGCATCTTTGAAGGCTTCCAACGCAAACGGTGTGCGGCCGGGATACATCTGTCTCGCCAGGTGCAGCAGTTGAGTGGTATCTCTCAGGTTTTTGACGACCACCAGGTAGTGGGCATTTAAGCTGATGTTCCGATGTTCTTTGTTTTTACTGAACAGATTCTGCGCAATGTAGATGATTTTGAGCCGTCGATGGTGGCTGCCTTTGGTAAAGAGTTGGGTGACCCGCGCATCCGTCTCCGCCATGAGATCATCCAGAACCACCAAGGTGTCGGGTTCCAAATCGGCCAGGTTAGGTAGGCCTTCCACGAACGTGATGTGGGGCATACGCTGCCTGCCATTCTCCGTAACACCACACAACTCGGGCAATGGGTGGGGTGATCATGCTGTCGGCGTGTTGAAGGAGCTTCCGGACGAAGTGCGTTTTGCCGGAGCCCGTCGGTCCTGCGATGACGCAGGTGAAGGGATGCTGCCACCGAGGGTCCATGGTACGAGGTGTATCCGTTGTCGTGGTAACCCGCTCTTGTAAATTTCGTACGAGTGAACTGGAGTGGTGGTGGTGGGTACAACGTCAGTCGTCGTTGTCTGTTCACTGTGAGGGATGAAATCCGGTGGGTCTTCAGACGTACTGGGTGTTCTTGGTGTAAATGTGGAGCTTGGTGTGGAGCTCGACGTGGCTTGTACACGGGGTGTGGTGGTGACTGGGCTCGATACGGGGTTAACTGGTGCTATCTGTAGACCGGTTTCACTGGTGGCTGGTGTTCTCAGCTGGTTAAGTAACGTGCTGACATAGGCTACGTCGTAAAACACACCTCCGTACAACACACTCAGCAGGGTTAGCACTATCACCACAAAGCCCACTTGCGCTTTGCGCGTTTTGGGAGACGCTGTGTTCAGAGGCAGCTGCTGTTTGTCCATAGCACTGTGGTCGTACGTGGAATGAAGGATGACGGCAGTGGTGTCTGGCTTTATATTCGTTTCATCTGGTTGGCCGCGACCCAGGAATTGAAAGAACTGGGCCAGCCTTGCCATTTGACGAAATGAAACAGTTTTCCACGTCGACGTTCCGTTTTCTGAATCTGCTCCACCGTGTAGTAGTCTTGCTGTGTTTTACGACAGGCTGTAATTCCATCTCAAAAAACGTCCCTAGCAACGGTTCCCCTTGAAGATCTTCCAGTTCATAGACTCACTGCTGTTGGGGTAGGTGCCGTTTAATCAGGAAGTGCTCATCGCTCCAGTTGGGCAAGTAACTTTTCTCAAATTGACCTTTGACTTTACTGATCCGTACAGGGTCCCCGACCTTGAACACCGCCTTCGGCGTTCGCTGCGATGGCCTGGGGTACAAGACACGCCGGACTTGGGCTTCATTGCGTTGGGTCACGGTAATGGGGGCTCTCTCTATACTCCGATGATAGGCTCGATTGTAACCACTCACAAGTTTTGGGAGAACATCGATGTACCGCCTTGTATTCTTATAGGTGAAATATTTATACATGCGGCCTTTGAATGTCCTGTTGAACCTTTCCACCACGGAAGCCTTGGTCTCGTTGTACGTATGGAAGAAAAACACCTTCTGGGCTTTCAGAAACTGTTGGAACGGTCTGTTGAGGAATTCCGTGCCTTCGTCGGTTTGCAAATACAAAGGTTTGCGCCCGGTCTTGAAGATGTCTTTGAACGCCGTTATGAGATTCGCCCCCGTTTTCGTCCGGATGGGTACCACCCACGCATACTTCGATAGGATATCGATGCACGTCAAGATATACCGATTCCCATCGTTGTGTTTGGCAAAGGCGCTCATATCGACCAAATCCGCTTGCCACTGGGCATCTATTCCTCCCACGATGGCCCGGTTCCGTAGAAAATGGCGACGGACAGATCGATGTAAGGTATAGGTGTCTTGTTTTCTTAACCAATCTCGGACTTGGGCACGTTGTATCCCCTGGGGTTTGGCCGCTCGATAGAGAGCCGACAATGCACTACAGGCCGCCGGACTGTCGGGACTGTAGTATAAGTTATCCAACACCTTCTCCCAGCGCTTCAAGGTGACAAATGATGATGGACCCTGGCTCTATCGTTTATTTATACCGGGTATATCTTGGGCCGGAGTTTCTTTCTGATTTTCTTCGTTGGCTTCCACAGTGTCCATGGTAAATGACCAGTCGCTTGATAAGCGCTTGATCCACATCTACCACGGCATCTTCCAATGCAGACCATAGATCAGGGTGAAGGGTAAAATGCACTGTACCCCCATCTAACCGAGCCAATTGAGCAAAGAAAGGGCCGCGTCGGATGTACACATCGTGACACAAGTGGATGAGGTCGCCGTCCAGTTCACCAGACAACACCCGTTTGAATTTGGTCCACCCCTCCCGGGACAGACGAATGTGGGCCGGGCACGGTTGTGTAGGGTCCGCATCACAGATGTCTTCCACCTCCTCCATGATATCGACCGTTTCCGCATACATGTGCAGGAAGACCTCGGGGGTCAAGCTGAGATACGCCCGTACTGCCTCCGTCATGGTCAGTACGTGAATGGTACCAGATCTGACTGTCTCTCGTATCCCGTGAGATCAAAGGATCGGGTGGTCCTGTCACTGGGCTGACTGACTCTAGCCGGGTAATCAATGGCATCGTCGTCTGGTTCATGGCTAGACATTTGTTCATTGGGTTCTGCCGCCGCTTCTCTCAGGGCACGAGCCCACTCCAACTCGTCTGATGACCGCTCGTCCGGTGTAAACAGCTGGTCCACGAAAACAGCTGGCCCACTTTCTCGAAGGCTGTCCACAGATCGGGGTCTAGGGTGAAGCCTCGCGTAGGGTCTCGGTAGCGGCCCAGGCGTGGGAAGAAGGGTCCACGGTGTACGTAGATGGCATTGTCTATGTGGATGAGGTGTCCGTCGAGCTCGCCGCTTAACACCCATTTAAATTTGGTCCAGCCGTCACGGAGTAGCGTAACCGTATTCGATACGGTCTCAGCGGGCGACCAGCAAACATCTCCACGGTCTTCCACGAGGGTGACTTTATCTTCATAGACGTGTAACCCCACCCGGGGTGTGAGGGGAAGGATGGCTCGTAGGACTGGTGACATGCTTGATCCAATGACGATCGTTGAATGACACACACTGTGTCTGACCCTCGTATTTATAGTCAGGTGCCACTGTCAATGCCACAGCGCCAGGGTCAATAGGGCACAGACTATTGTGAGGCCAACCAGCCGTCGCTGGTTCCGGCGTGAGCGCTCGTGGTCCATAGCCCGAGCATCAAAGATGGCTGTCATAGTCCAGTAGTGGTGAGTGATGGCACACCTCTCCATCGAGTGCACTCTGTCGAGGACCGCTTCTGTGAACTCGTTCAGGATCTGGCGTCGCCCCTCGTTGTCGTCGCCATCTGCAAACATGGACCGGACCACTGCTCGGTAACCCGTGAGTGAATTAACCACGGTGGCATGCTGTAAAATGCGAGTCGCATAGGGCTGGATCTCCGTCATGGCTCTGCAATCGTAGAAATGAAGGTGTAGGATCCAGAGGGACGTGTTTTATAGACCATGTCACACATGCGCGCCTAGACGTCGGGTGTAGTCCGTGATACGTACTATTCTGATGGGTTAGTCCAAAAAAGAGAGCAACAACAACAACACAGATTACAGATCAATCCTTTTATTATGCGTGAACATCATAGGAATGCATGTACTGACCTGTCTCTGGGGGTTTTCCACAATGGCGGTCACCTCCGGGTCTTCCCGGTCAACATATCCGCCATTATCCGCCATTTTCCCATAATGGCGGTCACCTTCGGGTCTTTCCGGTCAACGTATCCGCCATTATCCGCCATTTTCCCCACAATGGCGAATAATGGCGGTCACCTTCGGGACTTTCCGGTGAACGTATCCGCCATTTTCCCACAATGGCGGATAATGGCGGTCACCTTCGGGTCTTTCCGGTCAACATATCCGCCATTTTCACACAATGGCGGTCGGGGAAAACCCCAGTAAATCAAAAGACACGGAGAGACACAGACAAGTCTGGACATGTCCAAAGGTCACGACCCATTCACCCAAACCGGAAGTGACGTCACACACTTGCGCAGACCCACCAAACCACGTGAATGTTAGTCCAGGTGGATGCTCCCCCACATATGATTCACATTGATACCTCACTCGACACAATAGGCCCATTAGGGGCCCACCTAGACCACAAAAACGTCTATTTCCATACACTTTGGCTACCGCGCATGCGCAGAATGACCCTATTTCTACCCCACATCTACGCCATCAGATGCCCCCTCACATAGGCTTCACATTGATACCTCACACGACCCATTCGAACCGTGAATAGCCCATCTCTAACCCAAACACACCCACACACACCCCCAAAAATGCCTGCTTTCTATACTACGGCCAGGCTGCGCATGCGCAGAGTATTGACAACGTACGAACCATTAGTGTAGTCAAGTGCTCCTGCATGAGAGCTTCACATGGATACCTCACTCGACCCCATCGGACCATTAGTGGCCCACCTAGATCCCAACACGTCCACCCCGTATCGACCTATACACCCATAGCCATGCAGTATAGGCCTATGGGCCTACCCAGGCCTCGGTGACTTTTTTCAAAAATTTCACCGTTTCGTGCCGGGACACTTCCTATCATGTTTGTCTTGACGAGACTAAGAAAACAAATCCAAACAACCATACCGCAAATGTCTAGAAATAGGTTTCCCAGTGGGACGAACACTGGTCCTATACCCCTAGTATGGGACTATATGGGTCTCCCTGAACTTTTTCCAAAAATTTCAACGAATCGTGCCGCGACACTTCCTATCATGTTTGTCTTGACGAGACTAAGAAAACGAGACGCCACAACCTATACCGCAAATGTCGAGAAGTAGGTTTCCCATGATGGTCCTATACCCCCATACCCCATATAGGCATTTCCCCATAATTTAGGATAAAATCCGTGTTCCGTATTTTTTCAGGAAAATTTTTACATACACCCACCCTGGAACTAGGGGGAGATAACTCTATTGATAGGCAAGCTCCGTTAAGCCCGGCGACCTATATACTCCCCATACCCCATATTGGCATTTTCCCGGATTTTTCGATAAAGTCCGTGTTCCATTTTTTTTTCAGGAAAATTTTTGCATGCACCCATCCATGACTGGATGCCCCTTCACATAGGCTTCACATTGACACCTCATACAACTCCATCGGCCCATTAGGAGCTCCCCTAGATCCCAAAACGTCTATTTTTATACACTTTGTCTACTGCGCATGCGCAGAATGAGGTCAGTTCCACGTCACACTCATCCCCTCGGATGCTCCTTCACGAATGCTTCACATTGATACCTCATACGACTCCATCGGACCACTAGTGGCCCACCTATACCCCAAAACGTCTAGCGGGACCCATACCGGGTCCAGTTTTCGACACTAGATGACCACATTCCGACAAAATGGCCAGTTTTCGACACTGGACGTGCCGCCATCTTGAACCAGAAGGCAGACGCCGCCGCAGAACACCCCTGCGCACACCTACTCATTAGTCCGAGTTGTCTCCCTTGCGTCCACAGTGTATAGATGGCGCTACCCATAAACCGGAAGTGACGTCATTTTTACATCCGGGTGAAATATAGTCGGATTTACGCACTCCCTACTACTTATGCTCTGTCCAGATAAACCGGGAAAATAGTCTACAGATAATTCTTTTTAACGCTAGGTCAACAGAGGTATTATGCAGACTCGAAAAGTAATCGAAATCGGCAAAAATGTATTTTACTATATATGATGTCACATCCGGCGATGTGCGCGCGCGATCCGAAATCCAGTCCAAAAATCTGACTGGTGGCTGGGGTATTATCATACCCCCAGCGAGGTGGTTGAGTCTAATGACGCCAGACATACAAGGCTTTCGGAAGATGTAACTCTTACCGCGGACGATTTTCACTTCACCATTCAGGATAATGAGATTAACTACTGTCATAATTTAACATCACATATGTGTCTCATATGACACTTATATGGTATAAAATTGTAGGATACCATGTGATACTAAATATCCACACGTGCGGTACGCGTGATTCTTTCTGCATGCTATTGAAACAAGTGGCATTTCCCCCGAGTGTCTTCTTCGAGTATTATCTGTAAGCTCACATCTGGATACTAAATGAAATTTGAAATGAAACTAAGACGTCTATTGAGTGAGAACTGTAATTATTGAAGGTATGCTAATGTGGGATTCTAGATTTGTATTCATATGCATGTTTAGTCATAGTGGTTCGTACACATACCATGGAGTATTCGATAAACTGAATTTACGCTCTAATAAAAACACGGTAAGATAGATTTGTTCCAGTTTTTATGCATTTATAATATTTGAGCAATTTATCAAAACTTTGCTACACAACGAGACAAGCTTTATCAATTTAACTCCAGATAGGGTTACTGCGTCTGATATTATTGTTTTGTTGACATTTTTATAGATTGTGGATGACTTTCGCCGTTTATCGTCCGCTGACTCCGAAATGAGAATGTCATTCGTGTCTATGTACTTTTCATACAGAATAATACAGGCTTTTTTCCAATTGATGATTTTATCTATCTTAACATTCCATGACTATAGAGTGGCGTGGTTTTAGTACACTTTTGTGTTCTTCTGTTCCGACAGTAGCAATTTGAGCTAATTAACAAAAGTGTTTGATATTGGAACAATAAGTTTCATGTCCTTTTTATTTATTATTCGATATTCGTATGTCAAATAATTGACATTTACCCCGCCTAGTACTGCCCTAGAAATCCACAACTACGGACATAGTAACATACTTGCGACTATTTGTATTTAGCACCACTGATTGTGTAGGGAACATTTGGAACGGGGTCAACTTTCTTGACCATAATCACAGACCCGCAAAACAAGAGATTTGGGTGGGTTGGGGGGGGGGGGCGCGGTGGTATATGGGGCCTCTATATATAACCCTATGCTTTATATAAAAAAAATACCAAGGTCTGAAACGGACTTTGGGTGAATCGAGAAATAAACGGTTTATCGCCAAACAAAATACATCAGCATATTCTACAAGTATCACTTTATATATTTCCGTCGTCAAATTAGTAAATTTGTGCCATTTTTTACCTTTGCCGGGCGATTCAATGTGGTTGAAATGAAATGGTCGTTATTGGATGATTATTGGATCTCGTAGAATATCGGCGAACATTTTGCACGAAGTTTTCATAGCGTTACGTCTGGATGGTATTCCCCTGATTTACCATCTTGGTTTACCTAGATTGTATTCAACCATATTTCACCATTCAGAATGAAATTCTCGTTAATATATCATCTACTCGTGGCCGACCTCTCGTTCAGTTTTCGCGCCGAAAGAATATATGTTACGCTCATAATTTGTAAAAGAGTGAGGATCTGTTCCAGCAGCTGAAAATTTTTGGAAAAGTACGGGGACATTTGATATTCAGGTTATTTCGAGAAACTCGATTACTCAACTCGATGGTTGTAAATTGTAGTCAACGTAAACAAATCAAACGTGGGTATGTATACCGGGAAGAACCCATAGAATAACGAGCATCTGCCGCCTTATCACTGCGTGAAATGGTCAAGTTTCCAATTCCGGAAACCCGCCGGAAACGCATTGGAAACTGTAGCGACACAGTTTCCAATAGGTTTCCGGCGGAAACTTGACCATTTCACTCATCGGTACAGAACACCGGTCTCAATATTCATCGGTGTGAAGTCGCATGGTGTCACAACGTGAAAATTGATTGTAACGAAATCAAGACAAAAGGTGATTGGATGATCGAACGTTTTCACGCAATTATGTGCCTTAAAACTTCGATTCCTGTACAAAATTTAAAGCTCACGTTCGGTTTTATCACGACAAAAATGCTTCTCTGCACGGTCTCGTAGTAGAATGTAGGATATAGTTACTCGGCACGGTCTCGTAGTAGAATGTAGGATATAGTTACTCGGCACGGTCTTGTAGTAGTATGTAGGATACAGTTACTCGGCACGGTTTTGTAGTATGTAGGATATAGTTACTCGGCACGATCTTGTAGTAGTATGTAGGATATAGTTACTCAGCACGGTCTTGTAATAGTATGTAGGATATAGTTACTCGGCACGGTCTTGTAGTAGTATGTAGGATATAGTTACTCGGCACGATCTTGTAGTAGTATGTAGGATACAGTTACTCGGCACGGTTTTGTAGTATGTAGGATATAGTTACTCGGCACGATCTTGTAGTAGTGTGTAGGATATAGTTACTCGGCACGGTCTTGTAGTAGTGTGGTATATAGTTACTCGGCACGGTCTTGTAGTAGTATGTAGGATATAGTTACTCGGCACGATCTTGTAGTAGTGTAGGATATAGTTACTCGGCACGGTCTTGTATAGTATGTAGGATATAGTTACTCGGCACGGTCTTGTAGTAGTATGTAGGATATAGTTACTCGGCACGGTCTTGTAGTAGTATGTAGGATATAGTTACTCGGCACGGTCTTGTAGTAGTATGTAGGATATAGTTACTCGGCACGGTCTTGTAGTAGTATGTAGGATATAGTTACTCGGCACGATCTTGTAGTAGTATGTAGGATATAGTTACTCGGCACGATCTTGTAGTAGTATGTAGGATATAGTTACTCGGCACGATCTTGTAGTAGTATGTAGGATATAGTTACTCGGCACGGTCTTGTAGTAGTATGTAGGATATAGTTACTCGGCACGGTCTTGTAGTAGTATGTAGGATATAGTTACTCGGCACGGTCTTGTAGTAGTATGTAGGATATTATTACTCGGCACGGTCTTGTAGTAGTGTGTAGGATATAGTTACTCGGCATGGTCTTGTAGTAGTATATAGGATATAGTTACTCGACACTCATTGGTAGGAATCCATATTGGTGGCCAGGTTGAAACTACATTCAAACACCAAATTGGGAACGGCCCATGTCAGCTGTGTGACTTCCGTACAATCATGGAGGTCGGTCGATGATGAAAAGCCAAGAGAATCACCATCAAAGTAGACGGGAACTTTCAGTGGCAGAATCAAAGAGAATATTCAATTTGTAGCAGAAACCCGAGGACTATGTGAGCGGACACACACCATTCGATATGTGCTGTACCACACGCCCGGCGGATCACGGTTTATAGCTGATAGCTTCAAAATTGCTACACCATTATTGCGGGAGGTCAGATGACTTCAACAAAATCAACAGTCGTGGATGTTTTTGTCCATCAGTCCTGAAAAGAGGAAGCTGACCTGAAGTATACCACGCGGCTATGACGCATACGGAAACATAAACCTAAAAGTGATTCAGTATAAACTGCGCAGAACAGCCCAGCTTCCGGTTTGCACATGACCGAACTACTTTTCCTATTCTTACTTATATCATCTGGTAAAATGATCTCTAAAACCTTCTTCTTATTGCTATGGTCAATCGAGATATAACAAATAACTAAAAATTGATTGAAGTGTTCGATAACTAGCGCTTTAATAGTTTGCAAAGTCACTTCCGGCGGGATGGGCTCGGTCGGAAATCCTGTCCGAAAACCTGGTTGGTAGCCGGTCACGCCCCAGTGATGTGGTTGTAGTCGCACATGTCGATGTAAATGAGATAGAACATTTGGCAACAAATCGCAAAAAAGTATTCTTCATTGCGCTGCCGGTAATAGGGAGTAATAACCCACGAATCGGGCATGTCATAAGAATGGAAAATTTGGGTTCTTGAGTCAATTTCATCAGGTAATTGGGTAATTGGGCTGTCAGACACAGCTGATAGGACAGACCGGAGATCGAACACTCTAGCCACGAAAGACGCGAATATACTGAAAATCCAAATAACTTGAATAAGCTAGATTCATAGCTGGTTCTAGAAGCTGCACCACCAAGCTTCTTTCAACCCTATTGACGAGGGCCCTTCATGAGGTAAAAGCATTTTGGGAAAGATATTGCGCCACTATTTCTAAAAACTCTGGCGTTGACTGCATGTGGATCTTGAAAAACTCAAAATATCTTCCGGAAGAACTTGATGCTAAAGGTCACATACCGTACAGACATGTATCCACACTGGATTTCTCGACTCTCTATACTACAATCCCTCATCGGGACCTTATTGACCGTCTCTGTGTTCAAGAAATCTGATCGTAGATATATTAATGTCGGAAGCCATAAAGCTTTCTTTAGCTCTACTACATACAAGAGATATCATTCATGAGATATTTCTTTGTCACAGTCACATCAGTCACAATCAAAGCGTGACTGAGATGCATCACTCTTTAGATAACAACTTTACAACGATTATTATGGACTAAGAATACTGATCAGCGATACGGATTTTATATTTTTAGAATATCATGATGTCATTTGTCGGCATCATTGAAAACTGTTGACCGCTTCTCTCTTGCAGGAAACTAGCCTATGTTTATGTATACTATGATTGTTTTTTTGAATTTGGTGCTAATACTGTTATACGGATATGGAATAGGTCTTTGGATTATGGACGCGTATATTCTTTAATGGACGACGGCTGGATTATGAATGACGAACTAGACGTTTGTATTTGAATATATCCTTGTCTCACACTTCAATAGTGATTTGGAAGCAGAAAACTTCGCCTTGAAAAGTGCGTGAATAAAATAATACAGCATTACTTATGTAAAGAAATGTTTCGTTGCCTAACCTTAGCATAACGTCACGTGGGCAATGGCTTCGCTTCACGCCTTTTGCTGCTAAAGGGTTCGATCTCGGGAATATGCTATTGTATTGTGCTGATGAAGTATTCGTTAATGTATTAGGATTCAGATCTCAAATTCAGTATTCAGCCTTCGTCCGCAAAATACTTCCCGCGTCATTTGTCGTCACGCCCTTTTATTTCCGATAGCGCATCCATTCCGAACAGACATACAAAGATGATCAAATAATGACTTGGAAAATGACGTGTCTTGAAAAATAAAACACACACAATTTCATTTGTGTTAGATTTTGATTAGTCTATTAAATTAAATATTCCAATGATGGTTTTTGACAATCGGAAATTTTGGATTATGAAATCCTGTGCAAGACTATCGTAGGATAACCTCAGCCAAATGGACCTCGAGAATTTCTTTTCTATCTATTTCTCTATTGCATATAAGCGTCTAGTCCGTCGTTCGATATTCAACCGTTATCCATTAAAGAATTTCCGCGTCCATAACCCAAAGACCTATTTAATATAACAGCATTAGCATCAAATTAAAAACAAACTAATAAGAACGATGATAGTATACATAAACATAGGCTAGTTTCCTGCAAAAGAGAGAACGATGAATCCCAGTCACGCTTTGAGTGTGACTGCGTGGCTGGTCATATGAACACCGTGAGTACATGTGGGTTCATATGACCCTTATCCCCAGGTTGTAAGCTGGTGTGAACAGAAATCCTTCTTTCCATCCACTGATCCTATATCCTATACACTGTTTGTTATTATGATTGTTATAGCACTCGGCTCCCAGGAAGAGCATCGATAGATGATGGCTGACCGAGTTTTTATAAATAAAGCTTCTATTCTATTCTACTCTATTCTATTCTATTCTATTTTACAGGTATCATGTTCATACCACGAAAAAATTGACATTTACCGCCATTTTAACGAAGTTGCATCGCACCAATATCTCGGCAAGACGTCTCAAGTTTGATTCAAGTGCAGCAGGCTAACACATTTGTGTTCCCATGTATCGCCTATCTGGATATTGAGTAATAACATTCTCGAATTACGCATGGCTAGTAGGTCTCAGATCTCTGAAAAAAATTACATTTAAGGCGATATTAAAGAAATTGTACGTGGTTTAATTCAACGTACGTGGTTTAATTCAACTTGACAAGTGTTGTCCACCTGGATTTTGAGTAATGCTCGCTGTGCACCAGCACCCAAATAGCCCCTCTGAGCAGAAACTATAAGGCCATGCGTTGAAAGCAAGCTCGCAGAGAAGCCGAACACATAACCCACTTCAAGCAATTATTATCGCCATTTGATTGTCCGCCGTAACAAAGGCAGGAAAACACCCCGATTCTCTTACTTGACAGATATTGCCTTTTTTGGTATTCTGATGCCAGTAGGTCACCAAACGTGTGAAGCTATCACATTTATTCATATCTGGTAAGAATAAAGTCGTGTACGGTATGACCTAATCATAGTGATTAGGTGGATCAACCTCCAAACAGGGTTATCTCCCCTTATGTCAGTAGATCGACCCTGCCGTCATTCAATTTACAATTTACAGTCTTTTTCGAAAGCTGTACCACACTGGTGTGGATGGGACTCTCTGGCTTACAGTTTCCAACCTGCATGATAACGCCCATACACAGATCAAATGGAAAAAAACGAACTGTCCGTTAAGATACTCCAGCAACAAGGGGTCCGTCAAGATGGCATTCTATCAACAGACTTGTAAAAGATCTATGTAAATGACCTACTGTCTAGGCTCTCTGACACTGACCTTGGATCAAAACTTGGCCTATCCAACTGTTGCTCATCAACTTGTGCAGACGATGTCGACCTGATGGCTAATAATGACCTTGACCTGCAAACTCTCCTTTTCTTAGCCGAGGACTACAGCTCCAATGAAAGGTATGAAATCCAACCCCAGAAAAGTGCTATCCTGTCAAATGCAAAAAGCATATCACCGTTACAGATGGGGAGTCAGGATCTCCCTACACCAGAAACTTCAAAGCATCTTGGTATTATTCGGGACAAAACACTGATCTCCTCTAAGCTCAATGTGGAAGAGAATATCTCCAAAGCAAGGCGAGTCCTATACTCTTTGATGGGTCCGGGTCTTCACGGCTGTAATGGCTTTAACCCCACAACATCCTGCCACTTGCTGGACATTTATTTCAATCCGGTACTACTGCATGGTCTGGACGTGAACCCGCCAAACGTCAAGGAAATGGATTGCCTGGAACGTTTTTTAAAAAGACACTGAAGGAAATCCTCTCCCTTCCCACTAGGGTCGCAGATCCAACTCCGTGTGTCCTTGCAGGAACCCTACCATTGATTGCCAAGCTTCATCTGCGGGTTCTCTCCCTGCTGCGGAATATCTGCGCTGACGAAAAGATCATTGAGCATGACATTGCTGTTCGACAAGTAGCAACAAAGGGCCTATTCAGCACTAGCTGGTTTGCCAATGCAAGACAGATTCTTGCTAAACATTCTCTGCCGTCGATCCATGACTTGCTGGACTGCCCTCCATCCAAAAATCGCTGGAAGAGGATCACCAGGGGAGCTGTCAGAGCCTACCTGACCGAATACCTGCTCTTCAAGATACGTTTGTATCCGTCCCTGCGTTTCTTGGACCCAGCTGATGATTGCTTGGAGAAGCCACATCCCTCGATTGCTTCAGTTTCTACATCACCATGCGATATACGCAGGCTAGGCATAAGATTGAAACTGCTTACCGGAACATATATACATGTACTCAAAGCAAATCGGGCTTCATTCAACCAGTATAATGTAAACCCAGAATGCCAGCTGTGCAACGATGGACCCGAGGACAGGCAGCAGTTCCTGGTTGGCTGCAAAACTCTGGCAGACATCCGTATGCGATATATCTCCATGCTCCTCGATTCAATCTATGACAATTGTCTCGATATTGTGAGTGCCAGCCCAACTACTCCACAAGGTACCTGTGAGATGATCATTAACCCAGCCAGGGTTATCAACATGCTAGGTGGCCACCCTGACTGTATCCCAACTTTTGAGAAGTACATCCGGCTATTAACGTACGGTCTTCATCATAAGAGAAACTTGGTGCTCCTTAAACAGGAATGCAGAGGTTGACTTGTCGGACACTATTGACCATTGTATGTGACTTTGTGTGGTGAACAGATAGCTCTTAATTTTAATTTATTTTTTCATTTTACCTTTTGAGGTGCCTCTCTTTAAAGGGGGAAATTACGAAAGTGAACTGAACTATAGCGCTGTATCAAAACATCATTTCGCACTACTACGGCCAAACAGTGCTTATCAGCATACTAAATACTGAGATATTTAATTTTGCCGATGTTAATGTGCGGTGGGCATTAATTGATTCCGAAAGACAAACATTGCTCGTTTGTTTTCAAACAAACGACCGTTAGCTTTGGTATAGTGTTGTTGTTGTTGTTGTGAAGAGATGAAGATTGTTTGTTTTATTTTGTCTGAAAGTCGTTTCGATACAGAGCAGTTCTGTTAATCTCGCGCTTTCAATCTCCGTCAAAGGCTACATGGCTTGGTGAGGACAAACTGTGCGCAGAATGTCAGGGCGTTTTTTCGCTCTATTTAAGTGAATGACGGCAGGGTCGATCGACTGGCAGAAGGGGAGATAACCCTGTTTGGAGGTTGTAAGTGGATAAGCATAGCTTCTTTTTTCACGACCTGTTTGCAACTCGATCTAAACTGATCAAATGGGGCAATAAATCCTGGACATGATTCCTGCAGAATGCGCAAGATACTGAATGAAAATTATTCTAATATTTGAATACATAGCATATGCATTATGAATAGCCTCTTAGAAATCCTTCCCTGCACGTTTAGTTTAACACCATCAACTCGTTGTTGGATGATCTTATCGAGATCAAATAGCGACACATTCTGGTGGGATCTTGTTCAACAATTTAACCCCTAAATACACAAATCATAAAATTTGACATCATTATAAAGCGCGTGGTAACAGGGTGTGGTGGGGCGTGGACGAGTGCAAACCTATTTATTATGTGACCGTTCTGTCAGCCATAGTCTATATGTAAAATACTTCCTTATCTATACAAAATGAGGCAAGTAAATATATGGACAGACCTACATATATTGGCTGCTCAGTTCGCAGAAAAGCTTATTCCTTTGTGTATAGGAGGGAACTGTCTTGACAAGATTTTACCCTTGCAAATTTAGCTGGGTCTCTATGTACTAAGCAAAATAGACAATAGCTTCAAAATTTATCGATATCTTTTGGCTTTTAGCGCGGTCTGATTGGTGGTTGCGTAAGAAAAAGACGTGCCATGTATAAAGGAATAGGTCCTGGTGCACTTCGGTGTGGACTCACCGGTGTCGTTTGCCTACAGGTCGAATGGTTTTTTCAAAGTAGCAGACGACAGAGATTCGATCGACAGGGATAAAATACGAAACTGTGATGACTGACGAAGCGAAGAAGAAGGAATTCTTGGTACAAGACAATTAAAAGAATTGCCCGAACTTCAGTCAGTGAAATGGAAGTGAAGACTTGTTCCGTTTATATTTGGTTTCTTCTTTGTTCTAAAACAAGCCTAGTAAGATCTTTACCATCTGGATTCTTGTTAAAACAAGATGGAGGTACGTACATTTGTTTTAGTTTGATTACTTCAAGTTACTTTCCCATGATATTTACCTTGTGTGGTCTTAACTCACAGAAATCGCGAGGTCTGGTGATCTAAAAATGAAAATTTGTACGAGAATCAGCATTGAGTAATGAATTCTCATATTGTTGACAAAAGTTCTTGCAGAAATTCCAAAAGAAAGTTGTCATAAGTATACATAGATTTTCTTCGCGCGATCATGTAATTACATAAACAAATTAAATAAAAAAGACCACCATAATATTAATTTATCATTAGACCTACTGCCATGGCATATGCTTTAACCATTTTAATCGCATTTGATGCAATTACTTTTTTTTTATAGTCGCACACTAAATTGCCTAGCTCACCAAACCCATCCATCAGCCAGAATACAACCCCTATACCTACCCGTCTTCCCATGAAACTTAAGGCGAAAACCTACAACACTATAAACTAAACATTTTATCCCCGGAAACAATACATTAAGTGATTTCATTTCTACTGATATCCCCATCACAGTCTGGCACAGATACGGCCACCGAACTTTCAACAAATAGTATCCTGCGCACTTCTGAAACCGACGTATTACTAACTCTCAGAAAAAGTCAAAAGAAAAAAAAAACGCAAAAAAAACGCACCTCCCCCGTATTTTGACTCTGTCTGTCGAGACATGCGTGAATTCATCCAGTTTTTGTGAAAGATATTGTCCAACAAACCATGGGACATGGATACAGGACAAAACATACAATTACGCGAAAAGACAATATGAAAAGACGATCGGAAGAAACACAAAGATTTCAAAGAAGCCATTCTAGAACAAATACGGAAATTGGATGAAGCAGTCAAGAGTTGTGGCCCCTTCTCGGCTCTCTAGAAGACGCCGACAAACTACCTGAAGCTGACCCCACCCCCGACTCTTCAATACTTGTATATTAACTTCCAATCTCTTAATCAAGCTGATTCCCACAACAATTTCAATGATGCCCTATTACCAGCTGAATTAAACGCACTCTAATACACTCCCCCCGGCCGTAACAACTCTACAAACCATCACATAACTACAAAAGAAATACTGAGTGCTGCGAAAATACTTAAGAATAATAAGCCTGCAGGTCCCGACAGAGTTACAAATGAAATGCCCAAACATGGAATATAAACTCTCCTTTCCCCACATGCTAAACTCTTCAACAATATATTAGACACAGGTCGCTTCCCTCAGTTATGGTCCAATGGTTACCTCACACCAATTCGCAAATCTGGAAGCAAGGACCTGGCAGAAAACTACCGAGGCATCTCTACCTTCAGTTGTACAAAAACTACTAACAAAAATTCTGAATAGCCGACTCCTAAATCATCTAGAAGAACACCATATTCTCTTTGACGCCCAAGCTGACCTTCGCCCTGACTATCGGACACCAACTATTCAGTGTGAATGTCATTATTGATAATTATGCAGAAGCTGAGAATTCTTTTTTTTTTCATTTCTTCGCTTTGTAGATTTTCGAAAAGCGTTCGACTTTGTCTGGCTTCCTGGCCTTTTTTTGAAACTACAGATGATAGGAATGCAAGGCAAATTTTACATTTTACTAAAACATATGTATGAGCAAACTTCACCGTATGTTAAACAGGAACACCCGAGGACATCCTACTTTTCCAGTTCCATTGGAGTGGGGCAGGTGGGCAACATAAGCCCATCTCTCGTCAACATATTTATAAACGACGCACGAATACAATTTCCGTTACATTAATATATTGTTCAACATGTGTAAGTCATTACTTATTCTATGTTGTACCTCATGCATTCTTTATTCTTTCAAACCCACCTGGGTGTTACGCGGGGTACATATCCAGATACAGAGATACATAATCCACCTGGGTGTTACGCGGGGTACATATCCAGATACAGAGATACATAATCCACCTGGGTGTTACACGGGGTACATATCCAGATACAGAGATACATAATCCACCTGGGTGTTACACGGGGTGTACACATATCCAGATACAGAGATACATAATCCACCTGGGTGTTACACGGGGTACATATCCAGATACAGAGATACATAATTCACCTGGGTGTTACACGGGGTACATATCCAGATACAGAGATACATAATACACCTGGATGTTACACGGGGTACATATCCAGATACAGAGATACATAATACACCTGGATGTTACACGGGGTACATATCCAGATACAGAGATACATAATCCACCTGGGTGTTACACGGGGTACATGTCCAGATACAGAGATACATAACCCACCTGGGTGTTACACGGGGTACATATCCAGATACAGAGATACATAATCCACCTGGGTGTTACACGGGGTACATATCCAGATACAGAGATACATAATCCACCTGGGTGTTACACGGGGTACATATCCAGATACAGAGATACATAATCCACCTGGGTGTTACACGGGGTACATATCCAGATACAGAGATACATAATACACCTGGATGTTACACGGGGTACATATCCAGATACAGAGATACATAATCCACCTGGGTGTTACACGGGGTACATATCCAGATACAGAGATACATAATCCACCTGGGTGTTACACGGGGTACATATCCAGATACAGAGATACATAATTCACCTGGGTGTTACACGGGGTACATATCCAGATACAGAGATACATAATACACCTGGATGTTACACGGGGTACATATCCAGATACAGAGATACATAATCCACCTGGGTGTTACACGGGGTACATATCCAGATACAGAGATACATAATCCGCCTGGGTGTTACACGGGGTACATATCCAGATACAGAGATACATAATCGACCTGTGTGTTACACGGGGTACATGTCCAGATACAGAGATACATAATCCACCTGGGTGTTACACGGGGTACATATCCAGATACAGAGATACATAATCTCACATGTGTGTTACACGGGGTACATATCCAGATACAGAGATACATAACCCACCTGGGTGTTACACGGGGTACATATCCAGATACAGAGATACATAATCCACCTGGGTGTTACACGGGGTACATATCCAGATACAGAGATACATAATACACCTGGGTGTTACACGGGGTACATATCCAGATACAGAGATACATAATCCACCTGGGTGTTACACGGGGTACATATCCAGATACAGAGATACATAATCTCACATGTGTGTTACACGGGGTACATATCCAGATACAGAGATACATAACCCACCTGGGTGTTACACGGGGTACATATCCAGATACAGAGATACATAACCCACCTGGGTGTTACACGGGGTACATATCCAGATACAGAGATATATAATCCACCTGGGTGTTACACGGGGTACATATCCAGATACAGAGATACATAATCTCACATGTGTGTTACACGGGGTACATATCCAGATACAGAGATACATAACCCACCTGGGTGTTACACGGGGTACATATCCAGATACAGAGATACATAACCCACCTGGGTGTTACACGGGGTACATATCCAGATACAGAGATATATAATCCACCTGGGTGTTACACGGGGTACATATCCAGATACAGAGATACATAATACACCTGGGTGTTACACGGGGTACATATCCAGATACAGAGATACATAATACACCTGGGTGTTACACGGGGTACATATCCAGATACAGAGATATATAATCCACCTGGGTGTTACACGGGGTACATATCCAGATACAGAGATACATAACCCACCTGGGTGTTACACGGGGTACATATCCAGATACAGAGATATATAATCCACCTGGGTGTTACACGGGGTACATATCCAGATACAGAGATACATAACCCACCTGGGTGTTACACGGGGTACATGTCCAGATACAGAGATACATAATCCACCTGTGTGTTACACGGGGTACATATCCAGATACAGAGATACATAATACACGGGGTACATATCCAGATACAGAGGTACATACACTATCACAAGGGTATGGTTGCTCTGAGAAGGTATTTCATGGTACAGACGTGACCGATCACGTTCTACATGGTCAAACACACATGACAGAGCCACCATAAAAGTGATGGTCGGGCGGGGTGTTCAACCCTGCAGAACATGGGCGGTCTGTATCAGGTATTGTTTGGTCAGAGTGACAATGATCTCCTGACAGAACCCTAACCCTATCCCTAACCAAGTATCCAAACTCACCTCAACAGAACCCAGGTTCAAAACATGTTTGTCTTATATCAAACACAATAGATGGATATTAAAAGATACCGCACTAGAATCTCCTGGTAGAATTTACTTTGACAGGATTTTCATACGTGGTGCAGTTGTACAGATTTCCCTCAGTCCATAACAAAGTATTTATAGTCATGGTCAATGTGCATGAAAGGGTTGTGTATTTCGTTTGCTATGTACCATACTGTCAAATTACATTTCAACTCATGATTAGGAATAACACACTCTATCTATCCCAACTGATTTGGGGTTGTTTCAAAAGGAAAATAGAGTGACAAAATTTTAGAAAATGATTCATCTAGTTATAGATCATATGCCTATTAAAATTACAAAATCACATATTATCACTCCGTAACTCATTTTCGATATGCGTCTGACCTTTACCTAGATGAATAAACGGAATAAACAGCAACAGTTTCATTATATGTGAATTCGAAAATTCCAATCAACTAAAATTCTGTACATGTGTTGGGTGCAATACAATGCAGAGCTGGTTAAATATTTGTATAAAAAGGTTTTGAAATCTTCTGTGAACTTTTCGGTGAAACAGATCTCACAATGGGCAAAACATATCTCCGCAGCATTATATGAGAAGTTCCTATGCACACACAATGGTAAGAATTTCCAAGGTATAAAGCTCACTAATCAAGTTATATCAGTTTAACTTGCCACGTCATTGTACATGGTTAATACATGTATATGGGGAATAATTCCCCACTTGCACAAAATTCACGTTAATTCTTCCACAATATAGCTGCCCCGATAACACCGGCAGGTGCATGGAGACAGCGGTTCAAGGCGGTTCGTTCATCCAGTCTTTTTCCTAACTCTTTAACATAGGGAATTTTTAATCAATTATAACTGGACTATTTTCTACCTGATTTTGTCAAAATTATCATAAATGTAAGTACAATGGTTCTATCTTGGAATAGCAAGATAATTAGATCTACATTTATCATTATACACTTATTAACTTGTGACGGAGTCAATATCATGAAACCTGGACCCGAGGTCAGACTTGGTCAAGCAGACCTGACCGAGGCCACAGGCCGAGGTCAGGTCTGCTTGGTCAAGTCTGGCCAAGGGTCCAGGTTTCATGATATTGACTCCGACACAAGTTTATAAGTGTTTTATTATACCGAATTTATTAACTGCAGTGAATTATCGCTATGACGCCAGACTAGCGCATGGTATTACTACTCCTTTCCAAAAACGCTGTTTGGCGAATACTTTGTCATGCAGCTGTGTGTCATCGGAAACGAGACACACAGATACAATTTTATGAATGGTTCATGGATAAATATACAAAGCTGCTTCCAATTTGACTAGAATAATATTAAGAATTTAAACTTTCAGACGTTCCGAGATTGACGAGGTGAACCCTTCTTCACAAACCCCAGGGGTTTTAATACAATGTAGCCACTGGCTTTACACATTTCATTCATAAATCCTATTTGGGTCATGGTGAACTAATTTGATTGGGTGACATCGACGGCGTAAAGTTACTCCAGTTTGGAGATGAGAATGAAATGGATTACTCGGACAGTGCAGATAGAAATTACATATAACAAATTATTATATCTCTTAAATATTCAGGAGACCGAAACGTATGCTTACCATCGACGAACAGGAGTATTTATCTCCATCCTTCTTTCTCAACTCAGCAAAGAATTTGAAGAGGAATTCGCCAAGTTGTTCTTTCGACGAAAGACTATCGAAATCAACATCTTTTGCTTGACAGAAGACCCGTAATGTTGATATAGACGCCTGTATAACATTTTTTGCGTTTTTACTGTCCCTATTTTGTAACAGTTCTTGTAGATTTTTATCGCACAAATCTACGAAGCGACCACCGTCAGCCATGTTGCAGGCAGACGGTACTTGTAAACAGTTAGATAATCACGTGATTACAATATTGACTCTGGACCTCACGCGCTCCGCCTGACACATAAACAGCTGGGTCAGTGATTGAAAAATATTGACTCGTGGCTGGAAAAAGTTTGACCAATGAAATACTAGAAAACCCTCATGAATATTCAAGAGGTATAATAAAATTACATAAGTTAACAATAGTTAAAAAGCCGTCCCATGTTAAAGAGACATGAAAGAGAGTGGATGAACGAGCCCCGTGAACCGCTGCCTCAATGCATCTGTCAATACTATCAGCAAATCTCTATTGTTAACGAATTAACTTGAATTTTGTGCGAGTGGGGTATTCATTCTTGGTAGGTCTTAAACGTTACTGAATTGCAATTTCGAAGAAGCTTTTTTCGACAAATAGTTCTGATGTAAACAGAGATAAACAGAACTGACAAGTTGTTTGTGATTTGTTAATTGTTCGATACAGCCCCTGCATGTACATATGCATTCGATTCTCACAGAACATGCTTAAGATTGCGTTTATCATGTGAATCTATGGTGGCTTGTTAGGGTCATGCATGATCTTTCTAACTTTCTGCCTTTCTCTAATTTTCAAGATTTCACTTTCGCATTTTCTCTCTTTTCTTGTCATCCTCTTCGAGAAACTGCAATCATTTCCATACGAAAACGCTGGAAATCATTTTCAAGAGACAAGAACAATTCAAACGACCACATGAAAATACTGGAAATTAGCGAAAACCTCGAAAATTGCGTGAAACATCAGAAAATAGTATCCACCGCGGTGTAATTTATCCACCGCGTGGCGGTGTGGAAATTATTTTCACTGCAGTGGGAATTACAACCACCGCGGTGGATATTATTACCACCGTGGTGGAAATTATTACCAGCGGGGTGGAAATTATTTTCACCGCGGTGGAAATTATTACCACCGCGGTGGAAATTATTTTTCTGTGTTTTTTGTTATTTCTGATGTTTCACGCAATTTTCGAGGTTTTCGCTAATTTCCTGTGTTTTCATGTGGTCGTTTGAATTGTTCTAGTCTCTTGAAAATGAATTTCCAGCGTTTTCGTATGGAAATGGTTGCAGTAAATGAATAAAAAAACTAGACATAAATTTTGAAAAATCGAAAATGAATCTAAGAGGATGACAAGAAAAGAGAGGAAATGCGAAAGTGAAATCTTGAAAATTAGAGAAAGGCAGAAAATTGGAAAGATCAACGCATGGCCCTAACAAGCCACCGTAGGTTTTGGAGTGAAAAAAAAATCGGCTTTATTACCATCACACACAAAGGAGTTTTCGTATGTAAGCGTCACATATCCTTTTCCGAAAGAGAAACATTTGAAAGGAACATTGTTTACTGTGACATTCTTTTCTGTTGTGAAGCGGCGAGGGGCTGGGATTCGTTCAGGGGACATCAGATCCTGTTTTGTCGGACTATAATATGCCATATTCGATGCATAACCGTTCAAGTGGAAAGCTGTAATGACTATGGTGTATGGTGAGCACACAGAGGGTAAAAGTCCAGACAAGATCGCAATTGAATTGAATTGAATTGAAATTTATTCACCAAATAATGAGGGTATACACCAATGACTATCAGTAACAATAAGAAGAAAATAAAGAAAGAAAAAGATTAGACACTGGTATTATTAGCCGTATGAGCAGAAGTGGCGGGAATAAAACCCGTAAGGGCTTGTTCTATCCAAAAATAAGACTAAATATGGCAAGATACACCAAAACGTTTTCATGAAGTGAAATATAAGCAAGGCATTATGTCAGTTATATACGAGTATCCATGCAACTATGTAATACATGTCAGTTATCGATAAGGTATGTCTTGAGTTTTGACTTAAAGAGAGAGATGGAATTGATGCTTTTAATTGAAGGAGGTAGTATGTTCCACTCACGAGGTCCTTTTATTTTGAGGGTATAAAATGATAGATTTGATCGATAGATCGGGCGATATAGGTTTAAAAGTTGTCCCCTAGTTCGGTAAATATGTACATCGGATTGCTTAATGAAGTAGAAACGGAATTTTGATGGTAGCAGGTCTGGGTTGTGAAAAAATTTATGAGCCATCAGAAGGCAAGAGTATAAGTTCACTGTAAAAACGGCCAATTTCAGGGAGTAAATGTTCAACCTGTTATCAGTTCAACGTTGAACCAATTTTTAATGACAGTAAACGTTTACCCGGAATCTGGTTGAACGTTTTCAGTTCGAATTCAAGCATATATTGATACTTGCATGGAGGTAAACGTTGAACCTGTTATTGGTTCTTCTTTCAACCTGTAACTGGTTCTACGTATAACCACATGATACTAGCTTGGGCGTAAACGTTGAACCTATTATTGGTTCTACGTGCATGGTAAAACGACACCAACATGACCGAAACAATGGGATATGAATGTCTGAGAACAGGGAGTAATTTTCTTATTAATATTAAGTTAAATTCTGCAGACTTTTCCAAATAAACCATGTGGTTATGCTTAAAACTGAATGTCCAAGTCGTTAATAACGCGTGTCGATTTGGGAAACTTCGCTGTTATGCACTTATTTTGATGGCATATTACTATTTTCGCTCATAAATAGCCTATCAACAGTCAGAAACAATCATAGAAGTTATCAAAAATGAAAGACGTAATACTGTTGTGTCAGTGTGGGTCAAAATTATTCCCGACCGAGTATACGTTCAACTGTTTTTCGGTTCAACGTATTTCCCGCCCTCGTTATTGTTTTTCCCGCGGTGGTCGTCAAAAGAACCACTTTTTGGTTCAACCTTCAACTGGACTATGGTTCAACTGGTCATCGGTTATCGTCCTTCGTTTTATGAAGCGCCACCTGCTGGATTACAGTGTGAGGAGGAGAACGTGTGGTGTTGCTGGCAGCTTAACAATGAACATTACTCGTCCCGTTACATCTGTTTTCTGGTAAGTAATATGGACAAACAATTGTTTGAACTGCGCTTCAACACTGAATACGTTACGCACAGAAATCTCGTCCCCGTTGCTTTCGCTTTATGTTTTGAAATCGAAGCTGTGTCGAAAACTGGGCTATGCTTCATTGTTCATTCTCCGTTCATTTATTCATTGCGTGAAAGAATTTTGCTGTCTGTTGTCTGTTTTAATATGTCATTGATATAATTTACTGTTACCACTTGGCGGTATTTTGCAATTTCCAATCACTTATTACATTTAGCATGTCGTTTTTCCATACCACTTGTGGATTAGTGCAATCTAAGGCCCTTACAGACTATATAATTTCCTATGTATTTCCAAAAAAGAATTAATTAAACTGTCACTATATCTGCATAGGTCAACAGCTGTATACATATGGATACCAGTAATTATCAGCCGCATTGTCCACAAAAATGCTTGCAATACGCTTTGTGGATTGTTAAACTCTAAGGTCCTTGCAAACTAATATGCATTAATCTCCTATTCCAAAAAAAAAAAAAAAAATACATTAAGACATTATATAGTATTGTTCACTGGACATATTCCTATGCATGTTATAATCCTATAATAATTCAAAACATCTATTAACATTCAGTCACCCCTCAATTTTGCCTGAAATTTTAATCAGTCCAATGAATTTATAATAGTTACATAATGTCGTAAGACTATATCAAATGTTGGCAACATTTTGTGTCCAATGGGGTAATATCATGTCAACATTGTGTAACTGTTTATCCAGTGATCAAGTGAGAAGTGTGAGAAGTCCAGCTGCCCTAGTGCCTGATCGATGAAGAAGTCATTTTGATGTTTATGAAATACACCATGATGGATGACAAGTAGTAAGTGAATACATTACAAGGACACAATCAAAGGAAATTTGAGAAGTCATTGATAAGACTTGATAAATGATACATCATAGCTGTACCATGTATTACCCCATAACCCCCCACCCCCAGCATGCCCACTACATAACCCCCCCCCCCCCCACCATGCCCACTACACACACATCCAGTTAGGGGGGCGGGGTCAAGCGGCAAATGGATGAGATTTACAAACATGCAACATAGGGTGGTAGCTACCAAATTAGTATACTATAATGTAAGCTTCAGCCGTCTTCCAGATAATCGTACACCCCGTAAGAATCCACACAAGTCGTGAGTGAAGTGCAATAATAATAATAAACTGGTTTTATTCTTGTATATTCTGTATCCACATGATCCAGTATAAATCAGCAAATGAAATCTCATTCGATGGCGATGGTATAACAACTAGTATGGATTTGAACAATGGTATAACAGGGGTACTCCAGTATCAGCCTATATCAATAGCTTAATATGATACAGGCTATAGGCCAGGCTGTGAGTATGGTGGGATATGGCAGCCAAATATACAATACATGTACATCCATATATAATCCTTCAGTGTAAAGTATACAGATTGTAATGCCCCATACTTTATTATGTCCAGACCTATTCTGTATAAAATGAATGCTATAGTATGGGAGCACACCTTTTCAATTGTACGTGTTCACACGTCGACAGCTGACTGTCATATATCAAATATACTGGAGCGGACGTATTTATATCCTCTGGTCACGTGACCTATACGGACCTGTACTGCACTAAAATGGCTTATATCTAATAAACAGTTAACCAACAGACATAGAAACTACTTATTCATGTAACCATATACTTCAAATTTTCAGGATTAATAAATAACTTTACATGACAAAGGCACAATATTTGTAGCTGAGGCAAAATAGGTAGCTGCAACCCAGTAGCCATTGATAATAGCTGTGATGAGATCGGTTCCCCCATAACACGATGTTCAATCGTTTATTCCTAAATAACTATGCCAATTTCAGCCACCAAACATGTTAATTTAGAAAGAAGAATTATTATAGATTTTATAATAGTAACGAACAACACTAACCCCAATGTGAATTTCTCAAGCTGAGGTGAAATATATAAGTGGACCGAACAATCTCTTGTCGAAGCCGACTCGACACGAAGTGCAAAGCGGTCAACACAAAGAAAATAGTTCCTCACTATACTTCGGTAAAACAGTGTATTTAACGACTAAAACAGCCTCAGAAATATCAGAAACATTATATGAATGACTTATTGTCATCAGAATCAAACAATTAACATTAAACATTGCGAATACTAGAAATTCTGCATACTAGGTGGCCGTGACATAGGCCCCGTAATATAAAGTTCGGAAACACAATGGCGACCTTGGGCGAGGAGAGAGATAAATTGTCAGGGAAACTACAGAGGTTACGCGGCATGTCAGATCACCATATTAATTAATCTAAGGTATTTATATATCAGTGTCAATGTTTGTGGTTCAATAGTTCCATTTTACATCGCGAAAAAGTCACATTGTCACTCCAGCAAAATGGGAGGGTAAGCCTTGTGAAGTGATCAACAACAACATGAACGATAATGTACACAGGTCCTTATATATCAGGATACGGGTATCACAATAATATCCATGTTAGTAATTATGAATTTTTTTTTCCAATCCAGATAAGGGGGCATGGTGGTAAAGTGTGTGTGTGGGGGAGGGGGGGGGTGTGTGGTGAAAATATATACTATTTTTATGTGGCAAGACCATGTGGGATTGATTTCATGAGATATTCCCGAGGCAGGGTGGTGGCATGAGAAATTGCCAGGGGTTGCGAGGGGCCGAGTGAGTGAGTGCTTGTCATGAAAATCGGGATATTTCCCCCAACCTTTATGAATAAATTAGTTATATTAGATCTTACTCCATTTAATATTTTCTCCTACAGAAAGTGTAACAGGGAGAAGGTCAGAAAGAAGCCATTTGTTTGAGTCTGACTGTTGGAGGAAGATGAAGGAGGCGACAGTGTATATGGCTCCCACAGAGTGAACATCATCATCTTGTAATGGATTTTATCGCGATTGAAGATGTAAGGAATAATCTGTCATTTTCAATGCTAATAATCAGATATATGATGCTCATAGGCCATACTAAAACCAGCAACAAGAATGAATAATTTTGCCACTCTGTTGGTGAGTGGGGGGGGGGTCATCAAGGCTTCATCTGCAGATGGCTCAATGTACAGTTGATGAGTTCAGATTTTATAGAATGGTACTTACAAATGTAAGCTTATATTGACAGGATAGTGAAGACAAATTATATTGCACAATTCTTTATTTCTTTAATAGGACCAACTGCTTGCAAGAAAGATCAGAGACACGTCACAGTGCGGATCATTACATTACAGGGTTTCGGATGATACATTACAGGGTTTCGGATGATGGTGGAAGTGTGTGCATTATTTCATAACTTGGACTATGTGAAATAATTGGTCTCTGACATGCCTGCATCACAAGATAATGGCTACCGGTATCATTGGATGTGACAGAAAAGATGAAATGGTAATGTGATGCAACAAATATTCAGGCTAAAGCTGTGGTACCATATTACATATAGAAGAGGAACAAAACGGAAGTGTGTTGAATCTTAACCATTCCTGAACACCCTTACAAAAAAATCAACCACAATGGCCGGCATACTACTGGTGATAGAAAAGTGACACCATTGTATGCAAACAAAGTCTCATTACTGTGATAGAATGATGAACAATGTGCATATACCTGTAGCCCTCTCATCTGTTGAAGCAGATGGCCCAACATAACACTCTGCAGCTACATGTAGATGAGAAGACAAGGGTGTTGTTTACTATGAATTAACTGTGATGTTGAATACAAGAAAACAAGGCAACAATCGATATATCACAAATCATCGATACATGACGAATAATTGACTTCAGATACAAAAGTCAATGTGTGAAGTCTGACCACCTTTACATGTACTCTGTACAGGAAGGTGGATATAAATTTTTATTTCCCATATTATGACTCGGTATGTCCCAGATCATTAATACATTGTGTAATATAATTTGACTCAGGTACATAAGTCACTGTGTGAATTCTGACCACTTATACTCTTTGTAGGAAGGTCTTACACACTTCAACTGTGTATTTAGGTCCCATAACTAAACTTTGATAAAATGCAATTAGCTAGCTCACTCAAATGTTCCTGATGATATTGCAATACATGTACTCTGAATACTCTGTGTATTAAAGAAGGTTGGACACACATAAACTATGTATGTAGGTCCTATAACTAAACTGTGATAATGTGCAATTAACTGGCTCTTTCAAATATCCCTGATCAGTGATAGGTTGGACACATATAAACTATGTATGTATGTCCCATTACTAAACTGTGATAAAATGCAATTAAATAATTCTCTCGATTATCCCAGATGAGTGATGTTAAATACATGTACTCGGAATACATAGGTCGCTGTGTGAAGTCCGATCACCTATGCTCTGTGTAGGAAGGTTGGACACACATAAACTATGTATATAGGTCCCAACTAATATGTGATAAAATGCAATTAGCTAGCTCACTCAAATCATTGATATTACATGTACTCAGAATACATAGGTCGCTGTGTGAAGTCCGATCACCTATACTATGTGTAGGAAGGTTGGACACACATAAACTATGTATGTAGGTCCCATAACTAATCTGTGATAAAATGCAATTAACTAGCTCACTCAAATCAGTGATATAACATGTACTCAGAATACACAGGTCGCTGTGTGAAGTCCGATCACCTATTCTATGTTAGGGAGTTCATTGAGATTCAATATGGCGGCGTTTTAGCCGGCGAAAATGTCAATATGTTGAAGAAAACTGTCACTTTCATTTTAACAAAGTTTGCATGGTTTAGACTTGTTCAGTTTATTCTTACTGTTAAAATAAAATTTGGAAACAAATAAATTATTCTCTATCTCTTGTTGTGCTGTGTTTGTTGTACTGCTATTAAAAATTTGTTTTGGACTAGCGCATGATGCGGTAATCCGTTCCTCACGGTACCGCGAACCGGAAAAGATGGGGGTTTCCTCTTGGCCTAAAACACCGGCCTTTGAGCCTCGATTTCATTGAATTACGTGTCATTTTCTAGGGAATCCCCTATACTATGGCGGGAATCTCCTCGATGACGTAATTTTTTCCACACGGGCCGTAGCGGAGTGTTCAAAGGCGGATCTTCTTGATAAGTGGGCCGTTTCCCGACTCGCAAGGTAATATTTCGCTAATCGAGTTATATATTCTTAAAGTCCGAAGGTTGAACTTGTCATCTGTCTTGATTTGGGCTGATATTTCCGACGAAGGCCATTGTTAAAAATTCATTTTCTGAAGCGATACTTTCTCTCCCCGCTTCAAAACGATATATTCAAGATGGCGACTACCAACGCCAGCCGACATGTGCGTGACCTCATTACGGTCTCGGCTCAAACTGGAAAACTACAGTGAATCATTCACGATCATTACGTTCGTTGATGTTCCTTGGATATTTAAATAATTTTCACTTCAGTAATTTGCTCTGGTTTCAAAAATAATGGAGAGAAATGACGATCATCTGTATGTAAAAATACGAGGGAAGCAAATCGTCAGACAGAACAGCCATCAGCCAGGCTATCCCTCTATATGGAACATATGCGCCTTCTACAAATGGCAATTACGTGAAACACTGCCACTCCCCCCAGATTTGTACACATTTTAAAAAGACATTAAACTTATGGAGATTATTTAATTATAGGAAAGGGGAGCAATTAGTCCGAAGTAATACAGGTTCTGACTGAAAATAATATTACAAATATTATTTGGAATATAGTGTAGGCCTAATTACTATTGAATAACAATTGAATAATATATTTTCAATAAAATAAAATTGTGCATTACATGAACACAAAAGAAATTAATTTTTTATTCTTTTTTTTTGCCAACACAGATACTTATATCAACGTCATGGTGTATTTGATGTATTTAACCATCTCGGGTGGATAGTCAAGACAAGTGATCCGAGATCTTGCCTATATGGACACACAGTGGATGGTAAGTATCAAAATATGTGGAGATCGTTCCACATGTAAACTTAAACAGCAATGAAGTAAATTAATATGTTATGTTGAAAACAAATCTTAATTAAATGTACTGCCTGGTATATCTATTCTCTGACATTGATTTTATTCTGACAAAATAAATTTTCAGTTATGGTCAATTTAAGTTGTGTGTGATTTCTTTATGCTGTATTACCGTGGATATGGAGATAGGTTATACAATTGGAAATAAACCAATTTCCTGGATAATAGAGTTTACAATTGAATGTGAATCAAATGTATTTTCCCTCTACATCTATTGATATCAAATAACTGTGTTGATGTTGTATTAATCGGTTTCAGGGGGAGGATGTAATTGTTCTTCAAACACATCAATAACAAAACACATTCATTTTATTTTGCTTTATATTTATTGTAGATTCATCAATAATTGAAAAGGTCCCATCGTTCGCCTTTTTTCATCTGGTGCTCAAATATATTGACGCTGATCCAAGCCTGTTGTACAAGCACTGCCTACCTCAAGTTTTCTCTCGACTTGGTGTTCAGCATCCGGATATATCTACTTTTGTCAAATAAAATGTGGCTTAATCATGTACATGTAGTTTTATAATTTATTGCCAAATTTGGCATTACTTTAATAACTCACTCAGTCAATTTATCATGCAGATCTATGCTTAGTCAGGCTAACCATCAGTCCATGTATGATGGGGATTACTCAAGTATTAAGTATGCCATAGGTGCGTGTGCATGTGTGGATGGTTTTCGTACAGTGTACATTGTCATTTAACTTGGTCAGCATGTCAGTACTTCTTCCATCATTTTCACATTCTAATCGAAAAATTCATATTTTTTGCCTACATAATACTTGAATTCTCCATTAATATATTTTACTGTTTCTTACAACCACTGTGGCTGTACTCTGCTCTTCAAGGGCTTCAATTTGATACCCAACATGACTAAGTTCAAAGAGAATGATTGGCGGCCATTTTGTATGGCGGCCATCTTGAAAATTGCTCCTAGTGTAGAGTTATCTCCCCCTTTCCTACGTTTTCGGAGTTACTTAACTACAAACTACACAAACAAACTTCAATTCACACTGAAATGCTGTGAATATGTTTTATTGAGTTTTCTGGATATTTCTTAGAAAGATGAGCCAATTTTGTCTTATTAATTATGCAAATTTATGCAAATTTATGCAAATTATTGAGTTTTATATGCGAGTATAGCAGTCGTGAATAATATAGATTATTTGTCTTTATTGCCTGGAGATGTGGTCAAAATTTCATCACTCTACTGTCAGCGGTTTGAAATTTAAAATAGATTATGATAAATATTGACTGAAAAACACCCTCAAAAGGGTACCATTTGCTAGTAATTACGTAATGTTATATATATAGGCCAGAAGGGCATGGAAGGTCAAGTTTCCGAAACTTCAGTCAGTCTGAGAATGAGTTGTAATGGTCCAATTTTCGTAATTTTTGTAGCAAAATATTCCTTGTCTGAACCAGATCTCAGAATTCCTAGTCTGTATGTGGTTAATGAAAATTGAAATTTTCACTGAACTCCCTAACTATGTGTAGGAAGGTTGGACACACATAAACTATGTATGTAGGTCCCATAACTAATCTGTGATAAAATGCAATTAACTAGCTCACTCAAATCAGTGATATAACATGTACTCAGAATACATAGGTCGCTGTGTGAAGTCCGATCACCTATACTATGTGTAGGAAGGTTGGACACACATAAACTATGTATGTAGGTCCCATAACTAATCTGTGATAAAATGCAATTAACTAGCTCACTCAAATCAGTGATATAACATGTACTCAGAATACATAGGTCGCTGTGTGAAGTCCGATCACCTATACTATGTGTAGGAAGGTTGGACACACATAAACTATGTATGTAGATCCCATAACTAATCTGTGATAAAATGCAATTAACTAGCTCACTCAAATCAGGATATTACATGTACTCAGAATACATAGGTCGCTGTGTGAAGTCCGATCACCTATACTATGTGTAGGAAGGTTGGACACACATAAACTATGTATGTAGGTCTCATAACTAATCTGTGATAAAATGCAATTAACTAGCTCACTCAAATAAGTGATATAACATGTACTCAGAATACATAGGTCGCTGTGTGAAGTCCGATCACCTATACTATGTGCAGGAAGGTTGGACACACATAAACTATGTATGTAGGTCCCAAAACTAAACTGTGATAAAATGCAATTAACTTGCTCACTCAAATATTTCAGATCAGTGATATTAACAGACAATTATGCCATATGTATACAGTAATATTTCATCATACAGCAGTAAGCTAAAAAAAAGTTAATAATAATCATAATCATTTTGCATCTTGAAGTTTTCATTCCTTAGATGAGGAGTGTTATGAGTCTAACATCAGTTGAAAGGGAGGCATCAAACTTATTGTAGGTGGTACCATCTTGGATGTTACTAAACCTCCCCAGACTCCCTTCCCCATTATTGTAACCCCTGTTACTTGTGGTTTCTGTGATTCATGAATTGGTAGAATTCAATGTTTACATTTTAGCTTTTCATATCTTTAGTTGTTCATTTGATTGCAAATAGTCTAGTGTTTAATTAGAGCATTCATAAAGTTCCGCGGTTCACAGTTCCTTATTCGTCATCCAGCTACTCATAGCCGCACCCCAAGCAGCGCCCCCTGGCGTCAGATTTGGGATACAAATATGCAAAGATATCGATTCCACATGAACTCTTGTATATAGATGAAGCTAGGTATTCGTACTGTTAGAAATCAGATCTGTTATTAGATTATATCCGAATATGATTTAAATATATGAATTTTATTTCAATTAGTGTGTATTTGTTGATGTATGTTCTGAAATATCGTTCACTTTCTTACAGGTTGATATACTTTTCACTGATGACTGCAAGAAATAACACTTGGGATGTAACTTGGTTGCTCATATGGTTCCATGTATTTGCAAGAATTTAGAATTTAACTAAATCTGCAAATACATGTACAATTTGCACCACAACAATCCGGTGCAGATTTCATTTAAATCTGCATCTGGATGAACGTTAAACCTTGATGTGGTTGTACGTTTAACCTTGATGTGGTTGTACGTTGAACCTATTTCTGAGAAAACATTGAACCTGAATCTGGTTATACGTTGAACCAGTAATTGGTTATAGGTAACACCAAATTTTGGTTCAGGGTTTTCCATGGTTAAACGTTGAACCAGAAACTGGTTCAACGTTTACCTTTCAGTTCAACGTTACACCTTTTCGTGGTTGAACGTTTAACCTCATTTCAGTTCAACGTTAAACCTTGATGTGGTTGTACGTTTAACCTTGATGTGGTTGTACGTTGAACCTATTTCTGAGAAAACATTGAACCTGAATCTGGTTATACGTTGAACCAGTAATTGGTTATAGGTAACACCAAATTTTGGTTCAGGGTTTTCCATGGTTAAACGTTGAACCAGAAATTGGTTCAATGTTTACCTTTCAGTTCAACGTTACACCTTTTCGTGGTTGAACGTTTAACCTCATTTCAGTTCAACGTTGAAATTTGCTTGGTGCTACGTTGAACCAGTTTATGGTTGCAACCGAGTTACATCCACTTTATGGTTGAACGTTTACTCAGCGTTTTTACAGTGTTTAGTTTGCATAGTTGTAGAATTATTAATTCTGTAAATAACGGTGTAGTATGGTCTAGTTTTTTTTGATAAGGTTATTACTCTCAAGGCGCGTTTCTGCAACAAGACAAGGGGATTCAAATGTGTAGCATAGGTATTTCCCCATAGAACATTGCAATAAGATAGATATGGGAATATCATCGAATAATACAATGTATACAGTGTTTTCTTATTTATCGAGTTTTTTATATGATTTATGACACCTATGTTTCTTGATACCTTGTTGCATATGTAGTTTATGTGGGATTTCCAATTTAGCTGGTCATTAATGTAAATACCTAAAAATTTAAATTGATGAACGAGTTCAATTTCTGTTCCAGAGATATATAATCCAGGTATATTAGTCGTTGGTCTGTAAACATGGGGTTTTATTAACATGTATTTGTTTTTTTTAATATTCAATGACAGGCGATTACAGCAGAACCAACTATGTAGTTTCTGTAATTCCTGTGACATAATATTAAACACGTCAGATATGTTGCTGGAAGAAAATACGACACTGGTGTCATCGGCAAAGAGAGTAATTTTCAACATATCCGTTGCGCTGTTTATATCATTTATATAAAGAAGAAAAAGTATAGGTCCGAGGATTGACCCTTGAGGGACACCATATCCAATAGACAATGGTTCCGATAACTTCTCATTGTATATAACTGTCTGTGATCTGTCCGAGAGATAACTGTTAAACCAGGTATTAGATAGTCCTCGAAAACCATAGTGTTCAAGCTTGGAGAGAAGAATGTTATGGTTGACAGTGTCAAATGCTTTCGATAGGTCAAGGAAGGAGACTATGCTGTAACATTTCGATTCTTTTGCAGAGATCAGTGTATCATATAAAGAGCATGCTGCCAAAGATGTCGAGTGATTAGTTCTAAAACCAAACTGCTCCGAGGAGAGAGTTTCATTTGCATCAAGAAAATCTATTATTTTAATAACGGCCAGTTTTTCAAGTATTTTACTGAAACAAGGTAGGACAGATATTGGTCGATAGTTTGACAGAGTAGAAGGATCGTCCGATTTGAATACTGGTGTTACTTTGGCGCGTTTAAATATAGTTGGCACTATTCCACAGATGAAAGAGGAATTCATAATGGAGGAAAGTGGAGTTGAAATGTAATCAGAAACCAGTTTTACCATAGCCATCCGTATATCATCTAGACCAGGTGCTGCTGATTTTAGACTCATTATTGTCTTCTTCACATCATCAGGGGTAACTGAAGTAAACTCAAAATTATTAGGAACAGGGGTACCAAGGTAGTCTGTAAAGTTCGACCCTGTGTTTGGGGTTTTGGAGTCGAGATTTGAAGCAACTGTCGTAAAGTATTCATTAAATTTGTTGGCTATTGTTTCATTGTCTGACATTGCCTCCCCATTTATTTCAAACGACTTTGGCGTTTGTTTCGGTTTGTTTCTGTTCAGGAGTTGGTTTAAGACCTTCCACGTACCCTTGATGTCGTGATTGCGAGGGGCTGGGATTCGTTCAGGGGACATCAGATCCTCTTTTGTCGGACTATAATATGCCATATTCGATGCATAACCGTTCAAGTGGAAAGCTGTAATGACTATGGTGTATGGTGAGCACACAGAGGGTAAAAGTCCAGACAAGATCGCAATCATGCAACCCAAAGCAAATCTCCATGACCGTCGGCTATTATTGCCAACTCACTCTGTAAACATGTTGACTCATTAGCTCTTGTAAATGTTTTTAATGGCCCAGAGCAAACATTTTAGGAATAAGTTCCACTGCGTAGGCCTATACGATGACTAGTTGATAGTGTATTTGATTTCTTATCCATGGCATTTATGTATATCGAAAATTATCTTATATATGGTACCTCGTCAATAGCCAAGATATGCTCACGTTCAATCTCATCCTCAATAGCCAATATATGCTCACGTTCGATCTCATCCTCAATCGCTAAGATATACTCACGTTCGATCTCATCCTCAATTGCTAAGATATACTCACTTTCGATCTCATCCTCAATAGCTAAGATATACTCACGTTCGATCTCATCCTCAGTAGCTAAGATATACTCACGTTCGATCTCATCCTCAATAGCTAAGATATACTCACGTTCGATCTCATCCTCAGTAGCTAAGATATACTCACGTTCGATCTCATCCTCAATAGCTAAGATATACTCACGTTCGATCTCATCCTCAGTAGCTAAGATATACTCACGTTCGATCTCATCCTCAATAGCTAAGATATACTCACGTTCGATCTCATCCTCAGTAGCTAAGATATACTCACGTTCGATCTCATCCTCAATAGCTAAGATATACTCACGTTCGATCTCATCCTCAGTAGCTAAGATATACTCACGTTCGATCTCATCCTCAATAGCTAAGATATACTCACGTTCGATCTCATCCTCAGTAGCTAAGATATACTCACGTTCGATCTCATCCTCAATAGCTAAGATATACTCACGTTCGATCTCATCCTCAGTAGCTAAGATATACTCACGTTCGATCTCATCCTCAATAGCTAAGATATACTCACGTTCGATCTCATCCTCAGTAGCTAAGATATACTCACGTTCGATCTCATCCTCAATAGCTAAGATATACTCACGTTCGATCTCATCCTCAGTAGCTAAGATATACTCACGTTCGATCTCATCCTCAATAGCTAAGATATACTCACGTTCGATCTCATCCTCAGTAGCTAAGATATACTCACGTTCGATCTCATCCTCAATAGCTAAGATATACTCACGTTCGATCTCATCCTCAGTAGCTAAGATATACTCACGTTCGATCTCATCCTCAATATCTAAGATATGCTCACGTTCGATCTCATCCTCAGTAGCTAAGATATACAATCGTTCGATCTCATCCTCAATAACTAAAATATACTCACGTTCGATCACATCCTCAATATCTAAGATATACCCACGTTCGATCTCATCCTCAATAGCTAAGATATGCTCACGTTCGCTCCCATCCTCTATAGCTAAGATATACTCACGTTCGATTTCATCCTCAATAGCTAAGATATACTCCCGTTCGATCTCATCCTTAATAACTAAGATATACTCACGTTCGATCTCATCCTCAATAGCTAAGATATGCTCACGTTCGATCTCATCCCCAATAGCTAAGATATACTCACGTTCGATCTCATCCCCAATAGCTAAAATATACTCACGTTCGATCTCATCCCCAATAGCTAAGATATACTCACGTTCGATCTCATCATCAATAGCTAAGATATACTCACGTTCGATCTCATCCCCAATAGCTAAGATATACTCACGTTCGATCTCATCCCCAATAGCTAAGATATGCTCACGTTCGATCTCATCCCCAATAGCTAAGATATACTCACGTTCGATCTCATCCCCAATAGCTAAAATATACTCACGTTCGATCTCATCCCCAATAGCTAAGATATACTCACGTTCGATCTCATCATCAATAGCTAAGATATACTCACGTTCGATCTCATCCCCAATAGCTAAGATATACTCACGTTCGATCTCATCCCCAATAGCTAAGATATGCTCACGTTCGATCTCATCATCAATAGCTAAGATATACTCACGTTCGATCTCATCCCCAATAGCTAAAATATACTCACGTTCGATCTCATCCCCAATAGCTAAGATATACTCACGTTCGATCTCATCATCAATAGCTAAGATATACTCACGTTCGATCTCATCCCCAATAGCTAAGATATACTCACGTTCGATCTCATCCCCAATAGCTAAGATATGCTCACGTTCGATCTCATCATCAATAGCTAAGATATACTCACGTTCGATCTCATCCCCAATAGCTAAAATATACTCACGTTCGATCTCATCCCCAATAGCTAAGATATACTCACGTTCGATCTCATCCTCAATATCTAAGATATACTCACGTTCGATCCCATCCTCTATAGCTAAGATATGCTCACGTTCGACCTCATCCTCAATAGTCAAGATATGCTCACGTTCGACCTCATCCTCAATAGTCAAGATATGCTCACGTTCGATCTCATCATCAATAGCTAAGCTATACTCACGTTCGATCTCATCCTCAATATCTAAGATATACTCACGTTCTATCTCATCCTCAATAGTCAAGATATGCTCACGTTCGACCTCATCCTCAATAGTCAAGATATGCTCACGTTCGATCTCATCCTCAATAGCTAAGATATACTCACGCTCGATCATATCCTCAATAGTTAAGATATGCTCACGTTCGATCTCATCCTCAATAGTCAAGATATGCTCACGTTCGATCTCATCCTCAATAGCTGAGATATACTCACGTTCGATCTCATCCTCAGTGATCAAGATATGCTCACGTTAGATCTCATCCTCAAAAGCTGAGATGTTGAAGAAGATGAATAACATAAAATAATGCGTGTCGCAGATGATTCCACATGGCTGCCATTTTGAATTCAACCATAGTTATTTACGCATCTGCTTGATGATTTGACTATGGTTCTGGGTGCACCATTATATTTTAAAGTTGTTAATCATATTATATGGATTGCAAAAAAATATAATTGTAGATTCTTATACAGAAGGCCTGTTTATGAGAGTGTTTTACAATATCATGATAGAACGAAGAATCGCTATTCGAAATGGATAGTTACCTAAATTTGAGAAGAAGTGGATACGTTACCAGTTTTCTTTATGAGAGTAGAAACACACAAATAATATGATATTCAGAGATGTAATTTCTCATATTTTTTCTTTTCGTTGTTTTTTTTTTTTTTTTTTTGTTTTGTTTTATTGTATCTTTTTCATTTCCTTGGTTGATGTTATTTTTATACTTGTACATAAATAAATAACCAGTTGTGTTGGAACATGTAACGGAAAATATTTTTTAAGCTACACTGTAAACTGATAAACACGTTTTTGCGCTGTGTAAGGAACACTCTGTTCTCCCAAATTTTGTAACACTTTACGTGTCCAATCGGGAACATCTAGCGCGTTACCCGAACAATATGTTTAGTCAGCTACACATAATGTGCTGGTCCAAAACGCGTTAGATGTAGCTGACTAAACATGTTTAGCCAACACGTTAGGTGCTGCTGAATGAAGTCGTAAAGTGTTACAAAATTCGGAACAACTGAACGTTGCTTACTCAACGCAAAACGCGTTTTCCGGTTTACAGTGTGAGCTTTCTGCAGATGATTATCTCAAAACTATATGCTATGGCATGTATGGTGTGGAACAGTTCACTCGTCAAATCTGAACATTAACCTAAAACTAAAGCATTGAATAAGATGAACATAAATATAGATTACCCCAGATGACCGCCATCTTCGAATTTCACCACTTTTATTTGGGCTGAGAAATAAGCCAATAGACTCTAAATATGCTTACTATAATAATCTATGGTATTAAGCAGCTTTGGTTTTGAATTTTTTTTACCTTGAATGAAAGTGCCTTTAATGAGATGTACAAGAAAAAGTCGCATATGACCCACGTGGCAGCCATATTGCATTAAATGATCCAGCAACTTATTGCGCAGAGGTTTATACAAATAGACGCAAATATAATGGAGATATAATAGATCTATATATTATACCTCAATTTCAGCTGTTAATATTTCTTTGTTACGGAGATGGAACCTCGCAAATGTCTATACCACCAATACTAGGGATATGCAGCCTTCTTGTCGGCCATCTTGGATTTTTACCTGTACGAATTGAGAGGAAAATGGCAAAATATATTATTACACTGTAGGCCTAACTCTGTTGCGTAAGAATAATATCAGTATTGCCCATTTTTATATCTGTTTTATGTTCACAGAAACAGTCACAGTTAAACTATTGGAAGAGACAAGTCGTCAAGACAAACGACACAGACGTGACGTGGACGAGTACTTCGCGGATTCTCTGACGTTTGCATTGGACGTAGAAGGAACTCCAACGACGTTGATATTAAGTCACAACAAAAATGTTGACGTCACAAATCCCGTGTACCTCATGCGTGATGGACATATACAACCTGAAATTATACCTCACTTACAGGTAAGAAACTTCCACAACATTTACCCTCCGTAAACAATACAGTAGAGTATTAACCCTACCTGGCCTGGGGGGAAAGTCGCCCCCCCCCCAGTGAACTTTTCTCTGCTGCTCCGAAACGACAAAACCGAGGAGGCTGAAACTTGGTGACTTTTAAGCTTATCTTATTGGGGTCATTTTGAGCCTATTTTCAATAACCCCCGGGCAGAGGATCATGGGTAAATTCAAAATGGCGGCCATGTGGTACCCCCGAAAGTAGTGTTTTTCAATCTTTTCGCTCCATTTCTTCACATTTTCCTTGCCTAAAAGGCCTTAAAAGTATTTTATTTATGCGAAACTAATTATTCTCTATTTTATTAGATTTTTTTCGAGAGAAAAATGAAAATTTCGAAAAATCGACCCCAAAAAGGCCGAAAAATGGCTTCCGAGAAGATTACGTCACTGTGACGTCATCATGGTGGCCATCTTGGATTTTTTACATTTTCCGGTAGAGCTTGAACCCAAGATACTGTGTGGTAAGTTTCAGCGCTCTAGCCTTAGTGGTAGACAAAATATATAGGGGGCACTTCCGCCCCCTCCCAGGCTGCGATACACCCCAAATCGCCCAGGCCAGATAGGGTTAAACAGTTGCCATGTATGACGTCACATAAATAAGATCGCGATAGTGTAGTAGAGTTGCAGTAATATGGCATGGCCATCATAATGGTGGTGGTATTTCTTGTTTGACCTGAACATGCTCGTGTATTATATACCAAACCTAGAACAGGCTGCCGAGACTACTCTCTAAATAAAGCTCACACAAGGAAGCGTGAAAATTGATCCGGCTCAAGTTGAGTGAAGTTATTTTCATTCAACTTGAGTGATGTTTTTCAATAGGATAAATTTCCACTCTTCCTTGAGTGAAATTTCACTCATTACAAGTTTTTTTATAGAGTGTATAAGGGACCTCGATAATGCCTTTCTTCGAATGACAGATGGGTCAATGTGTTGAATTAACGACATTGGTGCTGATATGATTCAACGTGCAATTACTTCGCAGTTCAACATTTACTGAAAGCCAGTCAGCTCAACGTATGCGTTGAGCATAGGTTTGATTGACCGCAATCTGATTAAAAACGGATCCAGAAACAAATTTTCTGAGTCTAACCCAATCTAGTTAAACTAAGACGGTAAATCAGGGGAATACCATCTAGACGTAACGCTATGAAAACTTCGTGCGAAATGTTCGCCGATATTCTACAAGACCCCATAATAAGACAATCACGACAATTTCTATCTTTTTTCTCTAACAAAGATTGACGTTTACTTCACGGAGATTAACATCTTCGCACGGCACAATCTTTTGATATTTTCTACCCCTAACAAAGCCAGACTTTTCGGCGGGAGTAAACTCTTTGATCTTTACGGTTATCCACGCACATTGTCTGGAAATTATGTCATATTTGGATACAGTTTCAGGATAGTGTTTATATATTAGACCGCGTGCTACCTGTGTAATTATTGTGGGCGTGATTTTGAAATTGTTTCAACAAGCTTCCACCTGATTGGCTAACAATAGTAGTTTCAAATTCGCACGGGATTTATATAGGGCTGAATTCAGATATAATATTCGGTGATATTATATCTGATTTTACAGAGATTGAGTCTGAAGTCCTTCCTATCTCTAGGCCGTTCGGTGACATTCTGGCGTGAATAGGCCTATAACTGTTTTTCAGCTACATCATATGTGACGGATATCAACGGAACGTATCTGTCATGATATTATAAGACAGACATCTTCTTGTGTAACCAACTCACCGGGATATACTGACAAATTTAAAATAAACAAAGTTAGAATTGCCTTGGGTAATATATGACCAACCTATAACCATTACGAAAGATGATAAAGAATTATCCCTAATCGAAATTTGCTTTGTATTTATCCAAAAATTGCCTAAACTAAGTTGCGTATAATGGGGCTATTCGGTTTCGATAGCAGACGAGGATGATATAAACAACACCACGTGGGAACATTTCACGCTGTGGATTGGTTGTCAACTTCACCCGATTGAAGTTGAAATTTGAATTCATATCATCAACACTCTCCGTTTTTCTATTTACGACAGTTGGAAAGGACCTTGTATCTTTAGATGGGTAAATGGCCCCATGTCAGGTGCAATGCAGAAGTACCAAAATAACATACCTACACTACAAGAAATTGTTCAGTTGGCATGAAGTACAATATTGAATTGTATCAGAAAAATTTCAAGGCGCTCAGTCTCATCTTTCTCGAGTAACAGGGTCGTGAAGTACTGCATTTGTGCAAAATAGTTGATTCTGCGGTGAAAACAATTCCTATTGTTCTCTGTAAACACATGACGATGAACGACAACCAGAACCAGATTTGGTCTACGACAACATATTGGAACAGCGAGTATGCTGTATCAAGCTGGGTTTGATTATCGTTTTTCTTCATATGTTTACAAAAAGAAATATGAGGTGTTTTCGCCGCAAATTTGACGACTTTGCACGAATGCACTACTTCACGACCCTGTTATTCGAGAATGATGAGACTCAGTACCTTGAGACTTTTCTGTGTATACAATATAATATCGTACTTCATGCCAACTGAACAATTTTCTGTATATGTACTATTATATTTTTGGCACTCCTACCGCACCTGTTGTGGGGCCATTTACCCATCTAAACATACATGGTCCTTTCCAGGACTTCTGCAGAATTTCGTGCAGGAGCGGGCTCGAGATAGGGAGAGGGTTAGACACAGTTTAATAGCGAATCGCTTTCTGGATCTGTTTCAATCAGATTAGATTTAACGTGAACCACTCTGTTATTGAACATTGAAACTTCACGTGGAGCTATTTTAAATCACTTTGTGGGGTTGCAACATAATAGCATCCGAATTTTGGTTCCACGTAATACTATGCTTCTTCTTTTACAGTTTAATCTCGAATACGTAACCAAAAAAAATGTGATGGCCCGTCACCATTAATTGGTGATAACAAATGTTGACGAAGTCAGTTCATCACCATTGAAGCCTTACCATCACCAATAAATGGTGAGGGGCAATGAGTGTAGATTTCAGGTTATCGCCATTTATTGATGAAGGCCAGCCCCAGTCAACATTAAATGGTATCACTATTTATTGGTAATGATGGAATATGGTGATGGCTCTAAATGATCGCCATTTATTGGTGAGGCTGACGTCACCTTTTTGCCGATATGTACCACCATTTTTTTTACTGTGTATATTTAGTGTTACACTGTTTACTTCTGTACTGTGTTGAAATGAAAAGCTGATGACTAAAAAAGCCGCAAAATTTCATAAAAATTAACCGACTTTTGTTTACATCGACAAATAACTTGTTCTTTTGTTTGAATATTTAAAATTTAATTTGAGGTTCAAAATACGCCGTATTAGACGAAATGGTAAATAGATATTGATATTTATCTATTATTTGCCAGTTCACATTTATTTCAGAATATAGCATTTTACCAGGACATCGAGAATAACGCCGCCATTGCTATCAGTTGTCAGATTGAAGACGACAGTATTTGCCACTATCAACTGGTAAGTTCGAGAACGCTGTAATACCTTACCACACAGAAAAAAATCCTTAAATATTTAAGGAATATTCCCCGACTATCACACCAGCGGAATATTCTTTAACATAACTAAGGTACATGTATATTCCCGACCATGCTACGGAATGTTCCTTGTTGAATTTTAAGGAATATTCCGCTGGTGTAATAATCGGGGAATATTCTTTAAATTTTAAGAAATTTTTCTTTCGGTTTACGCTCAGTAAACCCTTGAAAAAAGTATATTGTAAATGAAAGAATAGTTCCATCACTGTCCAAAAGTATTTTTTATTTATTTTTCCAATTTTTTCCAACTGAGCAAAGAGCCGATAAACTTTGGATGGTGGCCTGTAAGTGCCATTCCTCATTATTCTTTTTGCTATTCCTCGATGTTATAATTGTTCTTTAATTAAATGTACTGCTGTGCACACTGTAATATGGACTAGACATCGACAAAGTAACAAATCTGCTTGTCTGAGAGGAACCATCTTGGCTAATTTGCCGATAACGTAACGGGGAGCTCTCATGTATATATTCGACATTTCTGCGATATGTACCTGTGGGCAGGTTGTAGATGAAGACCTCCCTGCACACCATGGGCTTCCTAGCGAAGTTGCGTGCAGACAAATGTTGGTGAAATGGCAAACAAATATTTTTGGTCCAGTTTCATAATATAGGTCCAATTATATAATCTATGTACATGGTTGTTTACCCATTAAATAAGCAATAATGTTCCACGTTAAACCTTCAAAATACTTTCCTATCGATGTCCACTTCCCTATTGAGCCAGCATAACGAGGAATGTTTTGTGGGTATCTGCAATAATTGAGAGAATAGGAAAATGGACGGTCGTAACAAACCACCATACAAACACATGTATTAAATGTTTTTTATTCGGTTTAAAAAAAAATGGAAAAATAAATAAAAAATACTTTTGGACAGTGATGGAACTATTCTTTCATTTACAACATACTTTTTCAAGGGTTTTATATCCCTTTAAAACATTGTACATACTTGCTTCACATTCTCGCTTCGCCTTGATATGTTTTTGTTTCGCATTCTTCATATTATTCGTCCGAGTCTTTCGTAATATAAAGACGAAACTCGAAATTTGAATGACTGCATCGTATCCGAACGGAATTCTTTAAGGCTAGTGTATGAAACATTATCAGACATTGGATTTATAAATCTGAACAAATTCCTAAAAACGTACTTTAAGGTCAATGATATACGGGTATTATTTTCCCCTTTTCTGTTTCAGGAAGGAATCTTATCGAAAGATGAAAGTTCTTTCCTAATATTTCCGGTGCAAAGGCGGAAAATGTCGAATGGCGACGAAACGGACCAAGGCTTCAAGCACATTATACGGAAAATAAATAACACCTTAGATTATTACAGCGATTATATCATCCCAGGTAAATTGTTATTATTTCAAATGTCATTCAAGATTTATTACGTTACGTCAGTGAAGACTGGGTTATAGATTGGTTATCTCCCCTGTTTGTCCATACAGTAGACAAGTACCGGCCGGTGTGACGGATATAAGAATGTCCTTGTGATAATTGTCCCTTTTCATATCCTTTTCTGTTGCAACCAAGGACGGACACTTGTCCCCAATGTGGAGAAAAGTGTCCTAGCTGGGTTAGAAGATAGGGGCCGGGCACTCTTTAGCCAACGGACATTCTTAGCCCCCACAACGGCATCGTCCGTTCAAAATTCCCTCTGGATCTGGATCTGGACCAGCCTATATATTATTGGACACTTCTACGGAGGGCCAATGACTGGCTGATGCAGCAACAACAACAACATTTCCCCAGTTAGACGGCAGATTTTGAGATCCTAAACGAGACCGGGCTAGTCATGGTTCAACTGAGTTGTCATGTGGTTGTGTATGAGATTGGGATGGCACCTAAAAATATTGATCCAATGAAAGCTCATCTTAATTTAAAATGGCGCTGATCGAATGACCAATCGCTGGAGGAGAGACAGCTGAAACAGCACATTGACACTGTCTGTTAATAACTCGATTACATCCTAGAGACTAGATCTGGACACATTCTCCTCGTTGCGGTATAAACACCCACAGTCTCGGAGAATGAACCATTGTCCCAATGAAAGGTGACCCGAACTGCGATAATCAGGCTGCTAGAATTATCAGCCAATATAATTTGAATTTGAATTCAATGCGTATCGGTAGCGAAACGTATCGGTGCCCGTATCCGGACTACTCTGTTGGTTGCCTCCCCTGTATATCCATACAGTAGACAGGTATATTGGTTGCCTCCCCTGTATATCCATACAGTAGATAGGTTTATTGGTTGCCTCCCCTGTGTATCCATACAGTAAACAGTTATATTTGTTGCCTCCCCTGTATATCCATACAGTAGACAGGTATATTGGTTGCCTCCCTTGTATATCCATACAGTAGACAGGTATATTGGTTACCTCCCCTCTATATTCGTACAGTAGACAGGTATATTGGTTGCTTCCCCTGTATATCCATACAGTAGACAGGTATATTGGTTGCCTCCCTTGTATACTCATACAATAGACAGGTATATTTGTTGCCTCCCTGGTATATCCATACAGTAGACAGGTATATTGGTTGCCTCCCCAGTATATCCATACAGTGGACAGGTATATTGGTTGCCTCTCCTGTATCTCCATACAGTAGACAGGTATATTGGTTGCCTCCCCTGTATATCCATAAAGTAGACAGGTATATTGGTTGCCTCCCCAGTGTATCCATACAGTGGACAGGTATATTGGTTGCCCCCCCCCCGGGTATATCCATACAGTATGCAGGTATATTGTTTGCCTCCCCAGTGTATCCATACAGTGGACAGGTATATCGGTTGCCTCTCCAGTGTATCCATACAGTGGACAGGTATATTGGTTGCCCCCCCGGTATATCCATACAGTAGACATGTATATTGGTTGCCTCCCCTGTATATCCATAAAGTAGACAGGTATATTGTTTGCCTCTCCTGTATATCCATACAGTAGACAGGTATATTGGTTGCCCCCTGGTATATCCATACAGGAGACAGGTATATTGGTTGCATCCCCTGTATATCCATACAGTAGATAGGTATATTGATTGCCTCCCCTGTACATCCATACAGTAGACAGGTATATTGGTTGCCTCCCCTGTATATCCATACAGTAGATAGGTTTATTGGTTGCCTCCCCTGTGTATCCATACAGTAAACAGTTATATTTGTTGCCTCCCCTGTATATCCATACAGTAGACAGGTATATTGGTTGCCTCCCTTGTATATCCATACAGTAGACAGGTATATTGGTTACCTCCCCTCTATATTCATACAGTAGACAGGTATATTGGTTGCTTCCCCTGTATATCCATACAGTAGACAGGTATATTGGTTGCCTCCCTTGTATACTCATACAATAGACAGGTATATTTGTTGCCTCCCCGGTATATCCATACAGTAGACAGGTATATTGGTTGCCTCCCCAGTATATCCATACAGTGGACAGGTATATTGGTTGCCTCTCCTGTATCTCCATACAGTAGACAGGTATATTGGTTGCCTCCCCTGTATATCCATAAAGTAGACAGGTATATTGGTTGCCTCCCCAGTGTATCCATACAGTGGACAGGTATATTGGTTGCCCCCCCCCCGGGTATATCCATACAGTATGCAGGTATATTGTTTGCCTCCCCAGTGTATCCATACAGTGGACAGGTATATCGGTTGCCTCTCCAGTGTATCCATACAGTGGACAGGTATATTGGTTGCCCCCCCCGGTATATCCATACAGTAGACATGTATATTGGTTGCCTCCCCTGTATATCCATAAAGTAGACAGGTATATTGTTTGCCTCTCCTGTATATCCATACAGTAGACAGGTATATTGGTTGCCCCCTGGTATATCCATACAGGAGGCAGGTATATTGGTTGCATCCCCTGTATATCCATACAGTAGACAGGTATATTGGTTGCCTCCCCTATACATCCATACAGTACACAGGTATATTGGTTGCCTCCCCTGTATATCCATACAGTAGACGGGTATATTGGTTGCCTCCCCAGTGTATCCATACAGTGGACAAGTATATTGGTTGCCTCCCCTGTATATCCATACAGTAGACAGGTATATTGTTTGCCTCCCCTGTATATCCATACAGTAGACAGGTATACTGGTTGCCCCCCCCCCCGGTATATCCATACAGTAGACGGGTATATTGGTTGCCTCCCCTGTATATCCATACAGTAGACAGGTATATTGGTTGCCTCCCTTGTATACTCATTCAGCACGTATATTGGTTGCCTCCCCTGTATATCCATACAGTAGACAGGTATATTGGTTGCCTCCCCTGTATATCCATACAGTAGACAGGTATATTGGTTGCCCGCCCGGTATATCCATACAGTAGACAGGTATATTGGTTGCCTCCCCTGTATATCCATACAGTAGACAGGTATATTGGTTGCCTCCCTTGTATACTCATACAGTAGACAGGTATATTGGTTGCCTCCCCTGTATATCCATACAGTAGACAGGTATATTGGTTGCCTCCCCTGTATATCCATACAGTAGACAGTTATATTGGTTGCCTCTCCTGTATATCCATGCAGTAGACAGGTATACTGGTTGCCGCCCCTGTATATCCACACAGTAAACAGTTATTCTGCGACCACAACAAATAATTACCAAAAACCAATCCAACACACCAATTTGTGGATATACTGGCCGCAGACAGTTATTAAATATTTACACAGGGAGCATGGTGAGAACATGTACTTGTGAGCACGACCTGAGGACGGAACAAGCGAGCATCCCACCCAATTGCCCCAAATGACTGCCGACATGCCCTGGCTAGCCATTGGCAATAGGCTCTGCCCCACCCCCGAAGGAATCGAGCAGATAAAAGCAGAGTCAAAAACCAACCAAACCCCCTCCCAGGTAACCAGGACAGAGGCCCCCCCCCCCCCACCCGTAGTAAACGAGCTGGGGCTGTCTGGCCGATGACCTCGGACAGACAAAAGACCCCATGCAGGAAGCATGCAGGCCGAAGACCCAGCTATCTCCACCAATTGAGATAACTCACCAATGTAGATTTCCCTGTGAAATCTAGGGTCGATATACCAAGTACCGGGTGTGCTCACAAGTTCTGCCCTTTCTCATCGACTCCTCGCTTACTGATAGAAAATATCCAATTAAATGCTGCGACAAATAGTTACAAATACAACTGAAACAGATACATGTAACCAAGAAAAAGGCATGCATTAATGGAATACATTTTGTTTAGCACAAATATAATACTAAATTAAGATGCAATTGTCACCACCTGTACACACATCAATCTAATCACATTACCTTTCAATCTGACTGAAGATAAGGCAATTTTATTATCATTATTTCTTTATCTACACCAATATTTATTATTAGATCTCAATCTATTTATTACTATTATCATTTTTATTTATTTATTTATTTTTTAATTAGCAACAAATATTGGAACTGAATTCGCCTAGCAACAAGCCTTTGGTGGAGTGGAGGGAGGGAAACTGAAATTTCAATGAATCATGGTCTCATTTCATGTGTGTTAACCATGCGGTTTCTCCATCCGCATTGATCTAATGAACGCTTGATGTACATGGTCTTGACCTAGATTATTTAAATCGAACCAGGGGAAGTCACTCGAACCGAACACATTCAGATTAATGAGAGTTAACGCCCCCTAACAATCTCTACATAGAGTAGCTACCAAATTCTTCTTTCAAGCCGAATAATTCCCAGGATTT
>JAVTVY010020657.1:0-76751 GCA_036873755.1 Hanleya hanleyi
TTGGAGCATTTGTCACTCTCTGTAAGGGGCTAATTGATCTTTTGAGTTTCTGTGTATATTTTGGTTAGGCGGTTGTAACAAGACAAGCCAAAGAGACAACTAGTCTGACCGAGCACTGCATGTTGCCCCGATTATGACCTCGACTCGCCCGTGTGTCTGAATTTATACGAAGCTGTATTCATTTGAAATGTTACGCTCAACCGTTTTACTGACCGTTCTGAAAGAGGAGGCGGCCTTCGCAATTTGCACACACCAACGTGCTCACAATGGTTCAGTGGTTTGACCGGACTATATTCTACCGGCACGTGGCGGCAACGGTCACATCATGGGGGGTGTAATAAGTCTTGGTGATTAGGCCAGCACGTTGGCGCGCTAACGGTGCGTAAACACTGTTCACTAATTGGAAGTTTAAGCTGATCTGAAGTGTACCAAACGTACGCACCAAGAGTCCGGTCTACCTGCCAAACCCGGTCCACCACCCAAACGGCCCCGACTAACACCTTTAGAAATACCTCAGCAAGTGCTTCAGCCAGTGCCCCAGCAAGTGCCTGAGCAAGCGAAGGAAGAGGTGCTACTTCCTATGTCTGTGCAGGAGATCAATGACATTATCCAGCAGGCCTACCAGGCGGCCCAGACGAACACTTGGGAGCTCTCTCCCTATTTAACTGTGAGTGTCAAAGAAGAGGAAGTGCATTTTAACGCACCGGCCTGGGACGACAAACCACCTAAGCATATCGCCTTGACGTTGGACACCTGGATAAGAGTACAGGCCATTTATTACGCCGTCGATGCGGTCATTGACCACCAGGGGAGCGACGAAGCGAAATTTTATGTGGGTGACGACATCTTTCTCACCTGTTCTACATTCAACAACCTGCTCCTCGTGCATATTCGTAAATGGAAAATGAGGTCAGATACGCAAAAGCGTATTCCTTGTTCTCAGGGCGTCACCCTGAAAATACCTGCGTGGCGGAAGCTGCAGAGTCTCACAGCTGAAATTCATGAAGTCCTGTCTGACCAGGTGACTCAGTATATTTATAAGAAGTACATCGACACATTCCTGGATCATCTCAGACCCCGCATTCGACACTTGCGTATCCAGCAATGTGCAGGCTGTGGGAACAAGAACGGGCTCTTCAACACGCATACGTGTGTGGACAATAGTATACCATCAGACGCGCTCATCACTGAGGCACTACAGGACGTGAACGAGGTGCAAATTGCCGAGGCATTGGAAGCTGCCTGTCCACCCAGAATTCCACGTGAACAGATTGCCACCTTCATCTACGTGCACCAGGGGCGGAAAGACGATGACGACTTCAAACAAGTCTTGTTGCATAAATATTGAACATTTCACACAACTCTTGCTGCATTGAACATTCAGACATTACCGTATTCCTACATTCTATGTTCATTCTATGTTCATTCTACGTTCATTTAAGCGCCTTGATAGCGTATAATTGTATTAAAAAAATTCAACACCAAGAGTCTACGGGGTGAACACCGTATGTTCATTCTACTGTGTTAATAAAAATATTAGAAATTCAAAATGTGTGTTAGTGTTCATTCTTTGCAAAGATAATTGTATTAAAAAAATTCAACACTAAGAGTCTACTGTGGTGAAGACCTTATGTTTTCATATTGGTGAGGGAGCTGGTGTTTTTTGTGCTTTTAGTTAGAAAGTCCCACCCCTTTCGGGAGTAAATAGGTGGCCCTAAAAAGGGACTTTGGAAAGAACAGCGTCATCACACTGTTACGGGCGGAATTTTTTTTCACACCTGACACCCACGCCCGACACACAGGGCATCGTATCTTCAAATGAAGCTCCTCTGTCTCGGCGCACTGGCACGTCCCCCCTATACATGTCAGGGATAGCAAGCATACGCCACATAGGCACAGGTGACCGCAAGGGAAAAAGGCGTACATCGTATCTTCGTCTTGACACACGGTACAGATGGATTTATTCTGTTCCATAGTCAGTTGTACACGTAGTTCAGACTTGTCCTCTTCTAATTCATCAATCTGTTCGTTCAGGCGCACGATCTCTGCTAGAGGTGGTGGTGTTGTCATTCCTGTTGCTGTAGCCGTGGTTGTGGTAGCCGTCGTTGTGGTAGCCATTGAAGCTGTAGTTGCTGGGGGTCTACTACTGTTTAACCACTCCACCTCTGGTAGATCTTCATCGTCTGTTGCTTCATCATCATCCTCTTCTCCCTGCACAGCGTCCCTTATTTCTCTCTCTTGTTGTGCACCTCTCCGTCTCATCGCTTCAGCAATATGAGCTTCATGAACACGCTGCAAGCTCGTAATGATTGTAACATGTTCGTTGTCTTCTCCACTTGGGCGAATCCGTTCTCTATGTTCTCTAGGATCTTGTTGGTTCATCGTGTTGAATAGCGCCCGTCTAGTAGTATTAGCCATGATGCAGTTGAATGAATGGATAGCAGACCAGATACTGCGCGCTTTTTATAGTCTAACCGTAGAGCGCCCGGATGAGCGCGCGGACGTCATCGAAATCTTCCCATCGAAACATTGTGCTTGCTCAGGCCCGCTGAAAATTTTGTGTTTCTTTTCCATCTTCAAACCGGTCTCATTTTGCAATAAATGCGAGTTGACGTGTAAAACTTATTTGAACTTGAACTTTGGGAACTTATAGTGTATCGTTGAACAATTCAGAAGGCTAGCGGCAGGCTAACCCTATATTTTTAATGATTTTGTCGATTTTAGACCCGTATGGTTATGGGAGTGGTGGTGTGGAAAACCCGGTAAATTTGAAATAAATCGGCTTACCTTCGTAAAAACACTTTAGGTGTGTTCCTCACATCCTTATAATGTCACCCTGAAAATTGGAGCGGGTTTATCGAAGAAAAAGTAGGAATTTTTGTCATATCACTCTTGATACGGTAACACAGCCATTGACACCCATAGCTGTACACACATTCGCTCCATACTGTATAGCGCTGTGATACGGGCGCGGACGTCAGCGAAATCTTCCCATCGAAACATTGTGCTTGCTCAGGCCCGCTGAAATTTTGTGTTTCTTTTTCATCTCTAAACCGGTCTCATTTTGCAATAAATGCGAGTTGACGCGTAAAACTTATTTCAACTTGAACTTTGGGAGCTTATAGTGTATCGTTGAAAAATTCAGAAGGCTGGCGAAAGGCTAACACTATATTTTTAATCATTTTGTCGATTTTAGACCCGTATGGTTATGGGAGTGGTGGTGTGGAAAACCCGGTAAATTTGAAATAAATCGGCTTACCTGCGTAAAAACACTTTAGGTGTGTTCCTCACATCCTTATAATGTCACCCTGAAAATTGGAGCGGGTTTATCGAAAGAAAAGTATGAATTTTTGTCCTACCACTCTTGCTACGGTAACACAGCCATTGACACGCATAGCTGTACTTACATTCGCCTCCAGACTGTATAGTGCTGTGTTACCGTAGCAAGCGTGATAGGACAAAAATTCCTACTTTTCTTTCGATAAACCCGCTCCAATTTTCAGGGTGACATTATAAGGATGTGAGGAACACACCTAAAGTATTTTTACGCAGGTAAACCGATTTATTTCAAATTTACCGGGTTTTCCACACCACCACCCCCATAACCATACGGGTCTAACATCGACAAAATCATTAAAAATATAGGGTTAGCCTACCGCTAGCCTTCTGAATTTTTGAACGATACACGATAAGTTCCCAAAGTTCAAGTTGAAATAAGTTTTACACGTCAACTCGCATTTATTGCAAAATGAGACCGGTTTGAAGATGGAAAAGAAACACAAAATTGCAGCGGGTCTGAGCAAGCACAATGTTTCAATGGGAAGATTTCGCTGACGTCCGCGCGCTCATCCGGGCGCTCTACGGTTAGACTATAAAAAGCGCGCAGTGTCTATCCATTCATTTTGAACTACATCATGGCTCAACACATGGATATTGATGGAGCGGACAATATTATTAACGAGTCATGGTTTGACAACATATTAGAAGAGCTATTCAAAGATGATGAACAAGAACACCAACCGGTAGAGGGCGGCGAGACTTTCACCCCAGTTTCACAACAAAAGCCACAGTATCTTAACCATGTTACGGGGGAATTTATCGATATTGAAGACGACGAAGAAGGAGAAGAAGAAGAGGCAGCGGATGGAGATGTCACCGCCAATAGTACTCCCCAACACGAGCGGTTTGAACGAGTCCTACAAGATGTGTTCAAACAACATCAAGAACAAGCCCAAGACCAAGAAGCAACCGGTGAATTCATGGATGGAGTGGACAATAGTCCCTACGGGAGTCCCTACGAACAGATTGCTAAACTCCTACAAGAAAAGTTGGAAGAAGACCAAGAAACAGAAAGAGAAAAAAAGAACAAGAAAAAGAACAGATGGCTATTTTACAGCAGCAGTTACAAGATGAGTTGGAAGAAGACCAAGAAACAGAAAGAGAAAAAAAGAAGAAGAAAAAGAAGAGATGGCTATTTTACAGCAGCAATATCTTGAGTACTACTGTACCGAAATAAGAAGACTGGAGCGAGACACAACATGGATAGCGTGTAGACTCGTCGCGCTGAAATGTCCCGTGTGTACCCAGAGGCGAGAAAACCTGTTCCGATCGATGTAAGCCCCTTACATCTTCCTAACGGTCCTTATCAGGACCCCCAATTATATTCGAAAGAGCAAGCTTCTAATTAAAAGCACAAAAAAACCCACCAACTCCTGCACATGCACACACCTAGGTAACAATAGGTAAATAACACTTAGTAAATGGGAACTTCCTACTAACCGCGCCCAGGTAAAAAAACACTATTAGTATGAATGTACGGTAATAATATACCGAATAGTGCCGGAAAAAGCCGAGTGTAAAACATTTTTTGTTGTGAGGTGTGGGAGATTGGTAGAGGAGAGGAGATTTTGCATGGGTAGGCTAGGGGTTGGCCCTGAACACTGTAAAGGGTCTTTTGTGTTTGGAAGGCTAGGGGTTGGCCCTGAAAAGGATCGTTGAGGGCAGGGATTTTTTGGGGGTTGGAGATTGGTAATCATAGAATATAGAGGAGAGGAGATTCACCATGTAGGACCTGAATTTAATTGAATGTGCCACGTTAGAAGTTCCCCTTTCGTAAGATTGGGGTGGCCCTGAAAAGGGCCGTTAAGGTCAATTTGTTTACCCTGTTTTATTCAGGGGGAGTTTGCCTGTCTACTCCAAACTGGCGGAAAAGTACCGACCAGGCTGTAAAACGAACCGACCAGGCTGTTGTTGTTGTTCAGCGTCCGGTGCGGATGGAAGATCATCCAGGAATCTCGCTGGCGGTATTCTTCGTATATCTATGAATTCTGGTTCAACTGGCTGGAGCAGTTGTTGTTGTTGGGCATCCAACAGATCGCCCAACGTCTTCAGCCAGTCTTCTCCCGTTAAAGTCGTCGGTGCCTGGGTCATTAGCTGGTGAAGTTCACTCCACGACAACCGTGTGAACTTCACGTTGTCTCTCGCCCATTGCCGCATCTCGGCTAGCCAAAAGGTTTTTATCGCCACCGCTAGTTCCCTCCTCTCTCTTCTTGCTCTCACCATCCTGGCCGAAGCTTTCGTGGTAGACATCTTGGGTCTCCCGCTCATGATTTTCTTGGATGTGTCGATACGTGTTGTCAGCTTGAGAAAAAGGGTTTGAATGAAGCTTTCCCCCGCGCGTCCCTAGGTTTTATACTGAATATAGACTAGATTTTCATTGGCTGTTTCAACGGGGAGATCCTCGTTCATTGGTTCTGTCTCCGACCTCACCATTGGTTGATATACACGTCGCTGATTGGTCCAATAAGGCGCGAGTGATGCCTCCTGGGTCAACTCACAATCCTCTCTTTTTGCACAAAATTGGTATAGCAAATTCCCAGGTTAAATCAATTCGTATCTCTATAACATTATGGTTGATATACGCGTCGCTGATTGGCCCAATAAGGCGCGAGTGATGCCTCCTGGGTCAACTCACAATCCTCTCTTTTTGCACAAAATTGGTATAGCAAATTCCCAGGTTAAATCAATTCGTATCTCTACAACATTACACCTCGAATGATCACGGACTTTCATGGAGGTGGGGCCATGGAAAACAAAAACTATAACGTATACGGGTACGGACAGCGCCTAGAGAGGCACGAAAAAAATAAAACTATAACGTGTACGGCTACGGACTAGGGGTTAATTTAACATGACACTACCGAGTGATCACGGACTTTCACGAAGGGTGAAGGGAGATGGAAAAATAAAACCAGAACGTGTACGGGTACGGATTAGGATAGAGAGACACGAACACATAAAAAAACTGTAACGTGTACGGCTACGGACTAGGAGTTCACACTATCCCATAGGGGTGCATTATAGTATTAAAATTACCCAACCCCTTATGTTTGTGGGGGCGACTAGGAGAGTCCACTAGGCACTGACAGGGTGTGCCCCTCCCCTGCACAGCGATATATACAGGCCTCCCTAGTCGGTGTTTTGTCATTCACCATCATGGGAGCGCACGGAGCAGATGGGGAGCTTGCCTTGTTCCAACTCACCACCCACGTCACCCTGATCGTCCATGACAATCACCTGCAGCTCATCGAAGAACAACCCCGAGAGGTGAAGCTATGTTTAACCCTAGCAGGATGGACTCTATTGACACGGTTGTTTCAGGGAAAAGATCCCGAAGTCGATTTCATGCACGTGGGAGTAGGTGTCTACCTACGAAGTGGTAGAGATGATTATTTTTTTCTCCGGTTAGAAGAGCGTGGTGGTCCCCATATCACACTTCGTCCGGCATTATGGCAGGCGCTGAAAGCTATTATCCCCGACGTCCACGACTTACTGCACCCCGACGCGAACTCTGTGGCTACCCGTACTCTTACACCTGGCTGCACCCTATTGTTGTACCCCAAACGAGTGGAGCTCATCGATGACGACAGTAGGTGTTGGTGTACGTCTGAACCCAAAGCGCGTGTCTCTTTGTCACCGGAAGGCTGGACTACCTTGAAACGGGTGTTGTTGGGTGACCTGGACGGTGATAGCATTCACCTGTTTGACGACGTCTACATTTTCCGCGGTGCCTTTTTTGCTCGACTCCTCTGTCTGAACCAGGGTGGATTTACTCTGGACCCTGATCTATGGACAGCCTTGGAAAAAGTAGTCCCCATTGTCGATGAAGTACTATATCTATAGGGTGCACACAGGCTAGAGTGTCAGTGTCTACTCATGAAGCGAACACACAACAGCGCAATCCAGAGGAAGACGCAGAGGGGAACCCAGAGGGGGACAGGGACCCGAAAGGGTGGGAGTACCCGCAAGACCGGCCGGCAGGAATCCACGTGGCGTACCACTGTGAACAAGGTGTTAACAGATTTGTATTACAACCCCACCAGTCCAGCCGCTTATAGCGCTGTGGGAGCGCTCGCTCGAGCTGCACATTCCCAAGGCATCAGTCGAACTGAAGTTCGAGCATGGTTAAAAACCCAAGGCACTTATAGCTTACATCGAGCAGCTCGACGACATTTTCGCCGTAACCGAGTCATCGTAGGAGGCGTAGACGCACAATGGCAGGCCGATTTGGTCGATATGAGTCGATTTGCTACCCACAATGATGGACATCGGTACATGTTGACCTGTATCGATATTTTATCCAAGTACGCGTGGGTGCTACCCATCCGGACCAAAACAGGAGAGAATCTGGTACGAGCGTTCCAGCAGATTTTCAAGACGGGACGCAAACCCCTCTATTTGCAAACGGATGAAGGCACAGAATTTCTCAACCGTCACTTTCAAGCCTTTCTTAAGAAACAGAAGGTGTTTTTCTTCCATACGTACAACGAGACCAAAGCCTCTGTGGTGGAACGATTCAATCGCACCTTCAAAGGACGAATGTACAAGTATTTTACCGCCAAAAACACCCGACGGTACATCGATGTGCTACCTCAACTGGTCCAAGGGTACAATCGAGCCTATCATCGCAGTATCCAGCGGGCTCCCCTCGATGTGACGGAACGCAACGAACATCAAGTGCGCCGTACGCTGTACTCGATAGAACCCAGTCCACTCACGTCACCCCGTTACAAACGCGGAGATGTGGTACGGATCAGTAAAGTCAAAGGGCAATTTGAGAAAAGTTACTTGCCCAACTGGAGTGACGAGCACTTTGTCATCGTTCGCCATAACCCTCGACACCCACACGTCTATCAACTGGAAGATCTACAAGGAGAAACACTGCAAGGCACGTTTTACGAGGCAGAATTACAACCGGTGGTAAAAACACGGAAAGACTACTACACGGTGGAAAAGATTTTGAAACACATGGCCTACAGCCTTCAGTCTAGGGTTGTACCATGGATAGTGCACATGTGCCCTTACTGCTGCGCACTCGAAAAGGACAAGTCGGTACCATGGTGTGTCTACTAGTGCTTCTGGGTACCTTATTTGGAGGAGTCTTCTACGATTTGGCGTACCTGATATCCTGTTTCAACCTACCCGCCATTCGTCCAAGTCCTGCCCCCCAACGTCAAGTGCAATCACCCAACACCACCACCACCACCACCACCACCATCACACCCTCTCCTACGACGCTGCGGAACATTACCAGATCACCACGTTCTACCACCCAGCCCACTACGCGGTCTAGTCCTCCGCCACCTCTACGGAACTTCACCCGGGATCCTCCCGTGTATTACCTGCCTAGTCCTACCCTCAGAAGCGAACCATCCGCATCATCTTCCACCGGGGCAAAACCACGACAACCTAGGACTCTCACCACCACCACGACGCTAACACCTAGAGTGGGACTAGTACCACGTTTACCACGGCAGCGGTACCCGCACGACTACGACCCCCGGTGGGATCCACGACAACGGTGGTGGGCCTCTGAACGCCGGGCGCAAATCACCAAATAACTCTATGGATCCTCGGTGGCAGCATCCCTTCACGTGTCTCATCGCTGGACCGACCGGGTCGGCAAAAACACACTTCGTTCAACGGCTCATCCAACACGGGTCAGCCCTCATTTCACCACCCGTGGCTCGCATCCTGTGGTGTTATGGAGCTTGGCAGCCTGCGTACGAGGAACTGGCACGCACCCCTGGACTCACCTTGGTGGAAGGATTACCCCTAGAGGATACCCCAGAAGACACGTTGGTCGTGGTAGACGATCTGATGACCGAAACGGACAGTCGGGTGACGCGTCTCTTTACGAAAGGAAGCCATCATCGTCGGTTGAGCATCATCTACATCGTCCAGAATCTCTTCAGTAAGAACAAAGAGCACAGGAACATCAGTTTGAATGCTCAGTATGTGGTCTTGTTCAAAAACCCCAGAGACGCATCACAAATTATGCACCTGGCGAAACAGATGTACCCTAAAAACACGGCCTTTGTGCGGGAAGCCTTTGAAGATGCCACCCAAGGGACCCACGGGTATCTACTCATCGACTTGAAACAAGGAACACCCTCGGCACTTCGATTGCGCACCCACATTTTCCCCGGAGAGTTCCAGACGGTGTACACACCCCAATAAAAGAAGAAGACACAACCCCTCTAGCATTCACTTCCTCATCATGTCTGCACGGATACGGAAGCACGCGCCGGCCTCCGCGTTTTACGCAGCGCGCCACCGGAGGTGGGCCGGGCCCTGGTGCGCGGCGCGGACGCAGAATTGGTACAGTGTTTGTGTGAAGTCGCTCATAATGTGTTAAAAGGGAATGTTCCTCTCAGTCCCCTGCAGAAAGGGAAATTGCAACGGCACAAGACGGGTCTCCGAACGCTGGTGAAGAAAACGGGCAGTTTAAAGAAAAAGAAACAGGTGTTACAGCGAGGTGGATTTCTCGGGGCACTCCTCGCACCCTTAGCCGCCACCGAACTGGGACCGTTAGTAGGGTCCATCTTGGGACGCTAACATGGAACATACGAAAAAAATGATGCTGGTGGAACCTCGACTGTTACAGAGTTTGCAATCACCCTATCCCGTGCCTACCACGGTGCAACAACTCCAGTCTCTCGACGAAGAGATGAATAGTATACTCCAACGTCGACTACCCGATTACGAGAAAATTCAACTCTACCATCAGACGCTGAATCGGTACAAGACGTTTATGGATCAATATAGGGGTAGTACACCACCAGCACCACTACCAGCAGCGCCAGCACCCACACCACCATCATCACCTCAGCTGGAAGATGAAGTGTTGGCCAGTGTCCCTAAGGCATTCAAGACCAAGGCTCGTTTATTGTTGGACCGGGTGAAACAGAATCCCGATATGGGTTGGAGCGATCAGGGGGAACTGCTTATTCGAAACCGAGTGGTGCCGGGGTCTCATATCACCGATTTGATCAACGATACGGTGCGCTCTCGCAAACACTCTAATCCACCGGGCTGGGAAGCCTTTGCTCAGGGGTTGAAAGACACACACACTCCTCAAGAATTGGTGGGGAATCCTAACCGTTGGGCCTTTATGCAGCGGACGCAGCAATCGCCGAGTAGACGGCGACCACCACCACCACCCTCTTCTTGGGAACCGGAGTCACCCCCCAAAACACCACAACGACGGGCACCTACTTTTTCACCCCTTTTACCACGCCACCCCCTGCAACCACCAAGATCTAAGTCACCGCGACGATCACGACGCCGAGGTCAGCCGCCCAATTACAAGCGTCTACTCCGTCATTCATAATCCAGCCGTCGTCCATTAGAGAATATCCGCGTCCATAATCCAAAGACCTATTCCATTTTCCATATAACAGTATTAGCATCAAATTCAGAAAGACAATCATAGTATACATAAACATAGGCTTGTTTCCTGCAAGAGAGAAGCGGTCAACAGTTTTCAATGATGCCGGCAAGACATCATGATGTTCCGAAAATATCAAATCCGTATCGCTGATGAGTATTCTTAATCCATAATATTCGTTATAGAGTCGTCATCTAAAAAAAGATGTATCTCAGTCACGCTTTGATTGTGACTGTTCATATGAGTACCATTAGGATCTTGAAGTACATGGGTTCATACGGCCCCTAGCCCCGGGTTAAGCGGAATTAGACACAAGTTACGAAACATAGCGCCATAGATCTTGCACGCTACGTTCGTATTTTGCTATCAGCATGCGATATGTATCGCCAAATTTGAGAAACTTTGAGTGTAGGCGCTTGGTAGAATAGCCCTGTTTTTTAAGTTTCTGCGCCAATGTTTTGTGACGTTGATTAAAATCGTCACATTTAACACAGGATCTAGCAAATGCTACTAAGCCCAAGGCCTGGGAGCCCTATTAAAGCCAGGTGCAGAAGCAAGAAAGCTCAGTCGTCATGTTTTACCTGACGTTGCCCAGTAACAGTTCGCTCGATGTGTTTCCTGACAACACCTTGGCCAAGTACGTGACCCAATTACCGCAACCGTTGCATTTACCTGGACGGTGGGAATGTGGACTGGTGGATATTCAATACCCTTACTCGTGGTACAACGTGCGAGGCAAAGAAGTATGGTACGAAGTGACCTACGAAGGCAAAATAAACCCACTCACTCTCCCCGAAGGCCAATACGATACCCCCAAGGCGTTCATAGAGGGCCTGACCACATTGTTGAATTACAAGTCTCTACGGAAGGTGACGAATAGTCTATCCCTTCAAGAATCACGTGATCTTCGATGTCAACGCACACAACGACAAGGCCTGTATCCTGCTCAGCCCCAACGTGGGTGTGGAACTCAGTCCTAGGCTACAGCAAATGTTAGGTCTCCCTTACGACATTTACGCGGGTCCCACCACCGACAACGGTGACGTTGTGATGGATATGACAGTAGGTATGTACGGACTCTACGTCTACTCGGACGCAGTGGACAGCCATATTGTGGGCGACGTCACGATGTCGGCATTCCCCGCAAAACAGGCGCTGGGTACGTACTGTATCACTTGGTATACGCGCGTGACTTCCAGACCGTGGCTGATGTACCACTGTAGCAGAGGAGTACCCAGCAAGATTTTCTCTGCCCACATACTGCCAATCAACATCCGTCGAGGTCGAGGCAAACACTCGTGTTGCTCAGCATAGGCCCCCATGGTGTCTCCAATTCTTAAAGATGGGAGGGCACTGGGCGAAGAGTGGCTTGAGAGTGTCGGGAACATGCAGATCACATTCGACAAAGCCGTAGAGGTCCCCAGAACGAATGGCGTCGAACATCTGTGGCAGACTCAGGAGTCGCCGACGACTGAGCGAATACTCGCGCTCTTTTAGGAAACGGCGTAAATGTGGGAGGGCCTGGCACATGGTGTGAAATTCACACTCCCACTCCCACCATTCTCCTGCACTTCTTCCCGTAATTCTTCCGCCGATTTCCCACGTCGTTGGTTGAAGCGTCCAGCGCTGAAATGGCATTCGTGGCCGTGCCAATAGCAGCCGTAAAATTGAAATACGGTCGGTGTTCTACCCACAAGGACCCACGTCCTGGAACTTGGACACCAACAATTCCGTACTGGCCGCACTGACTTCCTCTAAATACTTCATCATGCGGGTGATCAACTCATGGGAATCCCCCGATGACACGAAACAGACCGGTGCAGCGTCATAGCCGGGTACGTTGCTGGAAATGCTCACACTGAGGGGAATATGGCGCTGCGTCCACTGCGTTTTCGCTGAGAAGATGTCCATGGGTTCCAACAGGGCCTCGAAATCGTAACACGCCCGGTAGGGAAAATAACGGTCCTCCTCCGGTATGATAAGACCTTCATCGGCCAGTTCCTCGAAAATAGTAGGCGTATTATGATACACACCACCAGGAAATTTTCGCTTCACACTGTTGTCACAAATCTTCTCGTGCTGATGTAGGTTCCCAGAATGGTGAAACACCCGATGGCATTGGGCACAACTGTAAGACTGGGCGTACAGGCTCATATCGTGGATCAGCGAAAAATGACTCACCCCATTGTGGTCGAAGACATTGACTTTCATCGTAGAAGCATACCGTTCTGTTGAACGATGAACCAATTCAGCCACAAATATGTCATCCTCGCATCGTAATCGGTATACAAAGATATTGATGTTGAACAGAGTTTCCACGACATCCAAATACTTAAAGGGAACTCCACAGAACTGCCGCTCATCCAGGTCTTGCTCCTCTAAATACTGTTCCCAATAGCCATTGGCCACTTTGCCACAACTGTTGGGATTACACTCGTCCAGATGCACGGCCAAACACCGAAACAGACATTTCCGGTCTTTGTAGGGACCATGTGCCCCTCCCGTTAACGCATACAGTCCGTTTCGATGAAGCAGCCAAGGTGGAAGTATAACAGGAGCACCGATAGGATGATCTCTCATTTTGGTGACGAAAAATGTGACGTTGGTCACCATTTCCACAAGCCATTTGGTATTGGGGCGTTGCAACCGGGCCCATTCCAATGGGTCCAACGTAGTCAGTTGGTCGATGAGTGGCTCCAGAGAAATCGCATCCGTCACCGTGAACGGCTGGTCAAACACATAGGTATTATTGCTGGGATAAAAATACCGCAACTGGTCCGTCTCCTTGTGCCGTAAGATGTAACCGAATGTCATATTCAACTTGAACGCTGTCACCTGGTCTGTGAAAATGTTCTCGGCATAGGTAGACAGATACGTGAGGTCCTGCAGCCGAAAGTTGTACAAGTCCAATAGACGACGGTCACGGTGAAAACAATGGCGTATGGTAGCCCAGTGACGTCGATAAATGTCACTCACACGCTCGTCTTGGGGTAAGACTTCAACCGGAGGTGCTGCTGGGTCCCCTGGAAAATCTTCTCCACGTCTCATGCTGCAGTGAGGCCAATAGCTCCTCTCGTCAGAGTGGTTCAGGCTGGTAGGCTGGTCAGGCTGGCTGGTCAGGCAGGTAGGTGAGATAGCTCCGTTTGGCAGTCCAATGAATGCACCAACTCCCTAAAAATCGCCCCTTTTATACATTTTTTCGTGACATTCGGGTGTTTTCGGTATTCTCCGTGTGTCTTTTCGGTCACCTCCGGGTCTTTTCGGTCACCTCCGGCACTCTCCGGTGATCACATTCGGGTATTTTCGGTCACCTCCGGCACTCTCCGGTCACCTCCGGGTCTTTTCGGTGACCTCCGGCACTCTCCGGTGATCACATTCGGGTCTTTTCGGTGACCTCCGGCACTCTCCGGTCACCTCCGGGTCTTTTCGGTCACCTCCGGCACATCTTCACGGACCTTAACGAACTCGCCGTGCCTCTTCGGTCATCTCCGGGTCTCTTCGCACACCTCCGTCACATCTCTCGGTACCTTCCGCCACATCTTCACGGACCTTACCGAAAAGACACGGAGGTGAACGACATGGTGGGAAAAACCCCACAGATCAGTACAAGCTCCCACGGACCTGACCGAAGAAATACGGAAGTGAATGACATTGTGGGGAAAAACCCCAGCACATATTCCTCTCACCGAAAAGATGCGGACATGAACGACACAGTCACGCCCCATTTACCCACACCGGAAGTGACGTCATACCTGCGCAGAACACTCCTGCGCACACCTCCTCATGACCTCCACCATAAACCGGAAGTGACGTCATTACATCCGGGTGAAATGTGAACGGATCGGGTTGCTACCTACTACTATCTGTGTATACAGGCCTCAGAGTGCTCCTATATTTCCTATATTTTTCAGATTCTCCTATATTTTCCTATATTTGTTCAAAACCTCCTATATCTCCTATATTTTTGCAAAAGTTCAGAAAAATCTGACCTATGGAGTTGCACCCACAATAAACTGGAGTAGACTCAGACTCAACATTAGCACCAATGCTCTCATGTCAGACTTCAAGTCGTTTGAGAGATGTGCCAGAATTCAATCTCTTCTAAATAAACGAGACAGCTTTAGTCCTGAGCCATTCACCACCTGAGCCATTATCAAAAATGATTAGTGGACTATCTCTATGCAACAAAAATGCTCATCTCAAATAAAGAACATAAATATGTTCATATGAGCAACCTTACGCCAGGCGAAAGGGCCTCCCTACAAAAACTGAAATCTAAAGATCTACAGATAATCTGTACACGAGCGGACAAAAATAACACAACTGTTATTTTAAACCGGGATGACTACATTAATGAAGCTCACAGATAGCTTTATAACGGAGTCCACTATATTGAAATAAACGATATAGATATTAATACGACCAAACAACTGGTCAGAAATATCGTATCAAAAATGAACGCTAATAACCAATTAAGCAGAAAGAGTTTTAACTATCTTTCGGATATATCTACCGAGATTCCAACCATATATTTTCCACCGAAAATACATAAAATGGAATCCATACTTAAAACCATGGATCCCATCAATCCAATACTGCCATAGGATATTAAGATTTCTGGACGGCCGATTGGGGCGCTTTCTTGACTAATTCTTACTGCTCTCAGTGAGAACGCAAGACACATATCTATCTGACACGACTCATTTCATAAATGAAATTGAGAAGCACCGTATTTCCGAGCAAACGCTCATTATTACCTATGATATTTCATCATTATACACAAATCTTGGATTGTCACATCCAGACATTGAATATGATATTCAAAGACCTGCAGTCGACACACTCATAGAAATCAGTAAACTAATTCTTACGAAAAATGAATTTTGTTGCAATGACAAATACTACAGACAAGTGGTGGGTGCACCACAAGGGGCAGTCCCCTCCCCTGAATTATGTGACCTCGCTATATTTAGGCACATAAATAAACTTCTGGACCAGTTCCCATACCGACACAATATATCTCTTCACAAGAGATTTCGTGACGATGGGATAATGCTATACTCTGGAAGTTTAGCTGAGGCTGAAAGCTTCTTTGAAATTGCAAATAATGCACATCCGTTACTGAAATTCACTTATGAAATTTCTGACCACGAGGCAAACTTTCTCGACACTACGGTATTCAAAGGGCATAGATACAGCCTTGAATCCATTCTTGATATCAAGTGTTATTCAAAGCCTACGGAGACATATCAATACCTCCATAGAAAATCAGCACACCACATGTCATGCTTCAAATCTCTCATCACTGGTGAAACAACCAGGTATGTTCGAAACTGCAATCATGTTTCGGACTTTGAAGAAAAATCAGAAATCTTCAAATTCAAACTTCTACTCAGAGGTTACAAAATCTCCGAAATAGATAAACATATGAGCAAAACAACCGCGCCTGCTTACTCAAACGTAAAATAAAGGATAAAAACCAAGTCTGCAAACACAGACCTCTGCAGTTTATTACTACCTTCCACCCCAAGAGGGGCAAACCTGAGAAGTATACTCAATAAGTATTGGACTTGGACTGACAGAAATACAAACGTCAAAAGAGTATTCCCCTTTCCACCCCAAATCGCATACGGGCGAGGCAAAAACTTAGGGGAAATTCTACAAAAATCTAAAATCTAGGCTCAATAAAACCCAGGATTTTTTGTCATCGTTGGCTCCTGAGGAGGATTTATGAAGAGCATTATTCCAGCTCTAAAACACTGAGTATGTACATACATATTCGTTTGTCATATTTCCTTATACAACCAATTATACATTTAACTGTTACGGGACAGTGTCGAGTCTGAGTCTACATCAGTTTATTGTGGGTGCAGCTCCATAGGTCAGATTTTTCTGAATGGTATTTCATTATTCCATTCGGCATGAAACTATGTAAGAATTCTCCTATATTATTACTTCGTTATTATACAATGCATACCTAGAACAAATTGAAGCGAATAGATTGCTGAATTGCCGGAATTGGGTTCATTCTATAAAAAATATTTTATCGGAAGTAGGATGCTATCACCTTTGGGAAAACCAAACATGTAAATCTCCCAAACCAACTCTGAAGTACATTAAAACAATACTATTGATAAAATTTCGTAATATGTGGAAGGAAAAGATCTCAAAATTCAGCAAAATGGAAACTTACTGTACCTTCAAAACTGAATTGTCAGCTGAAGATACAGTCATGTCTGTAACGAACAGAAAACATCGCGTTTTTCTGTTTCAGTTTCGGATTAGCGCACATCGGCTCCAAATTGAAAGAGGACGATACCATAATACACCTGTAGAAGATCGTTTATGTAGTGTCTGCAAGGTGATAGATAATGAGAATCACTTTCTATTAGAATGTTCTAGATTTGAAAAAGAGAGAGAGATTCTATTCAATACTATTGACTCATTCATGCCCATTTTTTTTTTGCTGAGGGGCACTCTGACCCCTGTATATCATGGCGTCAAGGCGTTATGCTAGGGCGTAACGACGGTCATTGACGGGCGTCACTGCATTTCCAATGATTTAGTGTCTAGAAAAATGAGAGCTTTTGGGCTAATTCACCTGGGCGTTGAAGCGTTGAGCTTGGCGTTGGCGGGCGTTGCTACAAGATGCCACTTGACACGACGCATTCGGACTAAGGATGGTCCATTTCTACACAAATACCTTCCTTCACCGCCCCCAAAACGCCCACTTTGGCTACTACTCGTACTGATGGCGTCACCGACGACGTCACAGATGCAGTGGCCATCCTTCAAATCGGGGTCTATACCCCGAGAGCTACAAAATTACACCCCACACGACGGTTTCGGAGCAATAGTGGTCCATCTCTACACCAAATACCTTCCTTCACTTCCCCAAAATGGCCACTTTACTTACTACCTCCAACTGCGCATGCGCAGGTTGACGCGACTTGCAATAAAAAACACGCCATTCTGACTCTACCCCAGGAAAGCTTCACTTTGACACCTCCCACAACCCATTTGGACCACTAGTGGTCCATATCGGCCCCAAAATGTCTATTTCCATACTACGGCCTGCCTGCGCATGGGCAGAATGACGATATTCCTACCCCACATCCATCCAGGCGGATGCCCCCTCGCGTATCCTTCACAACGATACCTCACTCGACCCCATCGGACGACTAGGGACCCAAATAGACCCTAAAATATCCATTCTAATGCCCTTTTCCCACAATTCTCTGTCTGCGCATGCGCAAAATGTTGACAACCGCCGATACACTAGTCCAGGTGGATGCTCCTTTACGAATGCTTCACATTGATACCTCATACGACTCCATAGGGCCAATAGTGGCCCACCAAGACCCCGAAACGTCTATTTCCATACCCTTTTCTCACAATTCCCTGTCTGCGCATGCGCAGAATGTTGACAACGGCCGAGACACTAGTCCAGGCGGATGCCCCCTCACATATGCTTCACATTGATACCTTATACGACTCCATAGGACCAATAGTGGCCCACCAAGACCCCAACACGTCTATTTCCATAACCTTTGTCTACTGCGCATGCGCAGAATGACGATATTCCAATCCACACCCATCCCGTCGGATGCTCCTTCACGAATGCTTCACATTGATACCTCATACGACTCCATGGGACCACTAGTGGCCCACCTAGACCCCAAAACGTCTATGTCCATACCCTTTGTCTACCGCGCATGCGCAGAATGACGATATTTCAACCCCAAACCCAGCCCATCAGATGCGCCTTCACGAATGCTTCACATTGATACCTCATACGACCCAATCGGACCATCCATACCCCATACAGGCATTTTCCCGTATAGATTTAACATGCAAATGTTCAAATCAGGGGAGATAACCAGGAATATGTCAAAAATCATCACGGGCATGAAGAGTTACCTCCCCATTGGAACTCTTCTGTGTTGGAGGTAGTTTTTGGTCTCTTGAGAAAAAACGCCACCTGTCGCCACCAAGAGTTACCTCCCCCGGCAAAATGTGACTTTAAATCCCCTGACTATACTACTCCTCCCACCATTATCCCTTCCACCATCCTTACAACAATCTTTAACCATCCTCCCACCATTCTCCCTTCCACCATCCTTACAACAATTTTCAACCATCCTCCCACCATTCTCCCTTCCACCATCCTTACAACAATCTTTAACCATCCTCCCACCATTCTCCCTTTCACCATCCCTACAACAATCTTCAACCATCCTCCCACCATTCTCCCTTCCACCATCCTTACAACAATCTTTAACCATCCTCCCACCATTCTCCCTTTCACCATCCTTACAACAATCTTCAACCATCCTCCCACCATTCTCCGTCCCACCATCCTTACAACAAACGACAGAGGACCGAACTGCGATACCAAAGACTTGAAAAATGGAACTTGTTGCTTCCTAGCTTTCGCTTAGCATTAAGAGGATTGAACAAGGACTGGTTCGCTCGATGTCAGTATAATGTGACTGAGTGGGGTGTTACGGCATGATATTTCAGTGCGACAGCACTATACAATGGCAGCATTAGATCTGCTCTTTCACAAGTAGGTACCCCTGGCCCTCTCCGTCCCCCTTCCCTTCTCCGTCGTTATTTAGCTGAATTTTTTTTTGCACGACGTTAAATCCTGTTCACTCACTCACTCAAAACGACAGGGAGATATTACTTCATCAGTTCCATGCGTTCACCGGTGACCGTTAAAAATGACCTTTGTTTCCGGTCAAGGTCGGCTGATGTTATCTCACATGTATATAAGGTCTGGTATATAAGCACGATATCGGTATCGACCAGCCTTTCGTTTCTCACGAACACCTCGATTCAGCTGTGATCATCATGAAGGTTCTGTTATTTTCCGCCGTTTTATGCTCTCTGTATGTGGGCACTCCAGCTCCGATCCATGCTTCCTGCAGAGTCAACTGGTAAGTTCTCAAAGTTGATTTATTTCTTCTTCGAATACATTTAATGGCGAGCGCTCGAAATGTTCACAAACCACTGTTTCCCTAACCATCAGGAGATTTCATTTTCTTCATTGTTGAACATTTTGTATGACGAATTTCCAAAGTATTGTTTTTTTTATTGAAGGTGATTTCAAGAAAAGAAATAGTTTATATCTGAAATATCTTGCTATTCCTGCCGAATATGACCCACAGTCCAATGCGTCGTGCTAACACAATTGTTCTATTAAGGCATTTTAAATGAATAGATATAACAAATTAACCAGATTATCAGATCTGCCATTAGCAGACCTTACTCATATTGGGGGACTGTTTTTCTATCAGATTCACAGATACAATGGGAAAGATCGTTGGGTTACCCATTGATATATTATGTATACAAGTTTCGCTTTGATTGAGATTGTTCATTCGGGGATCATGGAGATCTGCCAGTCTATGACAGTCTCACGTATTATGGAAAAGGAGACACCCTTCACCCAAAGTGAGACTCGTTCGGCCGTCAAAACAATGCCACTATCACGGCCGTAGCCAGGATTTACTGAGGGGTGCTTCGCTTTCACTCCAAAAGGGCACATCAGGGGGTTCGCTGTATGGGACAAGGGCCAAATAGGGGGTTCGCTTCAGTTTGAAAAGGGCATTTATATGAGAAAAATATATAATATTTCCGAAAGGGAGGTTTTCCAGACGCCCCCCCCCCCCACAAAAAAAAACCCTGGCTACGGGCCTGACTATTCTCGACAACAGGATAACAGAAACCAAAGACAATGTATAATTGCAAATATATTCACCGAGAGTTCATTCGTATATTAACCGAAATGTATCCATCTTACACAATAACAGAACGTTTTTCCCCCATGAAGCAATGTTCCTCTATAACCACATCCAGTTTTCCCCATTAGCAGAGCACAGACCATCAACTCTTACCCTTTTTTTTCTTAGTAGGATATAATAGAGGTGATATGTCTTCAATAAATTGCATATGTCATGGTATCAAAAAGACAAGTTTAGCTGTATTCTGTACAATTCTCTTGGAAAAATATTTCTCATCATTTCCAGTCTGAAAGAAAAATCCCTATTATTCCTACACTCATGTACAGGCTACCTTCCTAAACATGTGTGTTATCTAGTCCACAAAGATTACCCCTGGTTCTTAGTGTACTGGGAAGTGATTTACCATTGATGGATAATGGAATCCATATGATGATTAGTACTGAGTATGATGGATTTCAAAAACAAAATTTGCATATTTATACAACTTGCTGGCTAAATCAGGAACAGAAACTACATAAAGATCAGTTTTAGAAGCAGGGAGGTGAATTCTCTTTTGGGTTTGGATCAGTTTTTCATATATCTACTTTTAGGGTCTTCAATGTGGACTGCGCAGCTGTGGCAAGTCAAATTATCGCACAGATGAATGCGTGGAATACGTCTGACAACTGTGCCCATGGGGGAGAAAAATGCCTTTACACGGTGAGTTACACCAGGATGATATCATGACACATGGTCATTCATTAATTCAATTCAAAATGTAATCGACCACGCATTTACGATAGATCTATAACGAAACAACACGGGAAAAATGTATATCAATGAGACCTTATGCAGAAAACCTAGTATCCAATCAAATTCTCTGATTGCCACTTCCTGTTGACCAATCAACTGACAGAACTAGTACTTCCGATATATCTTCTGGCCCAAGTGTGCAAGCCCTTCATTAGTTAAATCTTATTTTGTTTTATATGCTCCAGAAAATATCAGTGATGTTTGATAAAAACAACAGTGCAGAACCAGATATCTTCCAATTGTAACCATTTGAATGGTCGATTCAATTTTCAAATGGAAATCGGGCATATTCATTGGCTTGTGAAACAATGAAAGAAAACCCAACCAGTCAAAGAGTTTATGTAACGGTTCATTGATGTGAAACAAACTGCTGACTGTATACAACCATCAAACCGTCGATTAATTAAAATAAAACAAAATTTGACGTCCATTTTTCTCCAATCAGCTGAAGACACACGACGCCACAATCATAACTGGCACACACACGACGCCGAAGAAACATTACGTAGATGACCTGACCTTCACCCTCAAACCGGCCCAAGCAGCCTGCCACGTGGAGGTAAGATAGTTAATCATTCCATTAACATCAGATGAGTTACTTATTTGAGCCAATCTGTCATCACAGCTGCCGAGCTAACGTATCTAATTTCGCGCAAGTCGGTGCTAGTGTGGTTACTTCATAGTTTCCTCCTGCACAGCTGAAAGCGCGGCTGGGATTCCAAGGCCACGTCTTAGAATCCTTAGTCGCCAGACGTCGTCAATATTTCCCACCTCATACATATCTCACCAGTGGATTAAAAGCACCTGCATTGATTGGATGATTTGCCAGTAGCCTACATACATCAGGTTACCAGTACATGGAATTATAGCCTCTGATGCATTGTCTTGTATTAAGTTGATGTTTCCAGAAGCAAATTCTTCGTCCTCTGTTCTTCAGACGTTTATGACTTCTTTGTCACTCCTTGTTTGTCACGTTGACCATTGACTTCAATTTTGCAAATTGTATTAAAAAGACATGAATCAGCTCGTTTCACGGCTTATATTTCACACGTAAGATCTTGTGATAAACTGAAAATTATATAAAAAAAATAATAAATAAAATTCCACCTCCCAGATGAGCAGACCAACGAGTTTATTTACAAAGAGCCTCGTAAACTGTCCGTTCTGCAATGGAAGTGTATGTAGGCCTACACATGTGAATGAACACCCAAGGTCTCAACCCTGTTTGTAACTTGCAATTTCTGAAGTACAGTGTTGGATGTAAAACAGTAAATATCTACTGGTCACCGGCTTAATAATTTGGATTTGCTCGTGTTTTACTTTTACAGGGTTATTCCACTTCTGAGGTGTGGTATGCCGTACTCGACTCCGGCACAAATTACTGTAACCTTCGTAACCTCCTCAATGGTGAGTTCGTCATCCTCCGTACATACACAATACCAAAAAAAAACACTACCCGCATTCCACACACAACACCCTACATAAACCCTATACACACCTCACACTAACCCCTCACACACTCTATACAAGCCCTGCATTTACCATGCACAAACCCCACACAGGCCCCACTCAAACCCTATATCTACGAACTCTACAAACGCCTCATACAAACCCTACACAACTCGCACAAGATCCCCACACATGCCTTACACACACCATACACAAACCCAACGTAAACCCGCACAAACCCTACAAAGACCTCACACAACCCCGCACACTCTCTACATACACCATGCAAATACCCCGCCCCCACATAAACTTCACACATTCCCTAAACATACCATTCAAAGACCCTCATAAAACTTACATACATCCCACATAAACCTTACACACTCTGTACATATCCCATACAAAACATCATATGAACCTTCCACACTCTCTAAACATACCATACAACTCCTCACATAAACATTACACAGTCTCTGAAAATATCATACAAACACACTCATAAAACTTACATACATCCCACATAAACCTTACACACTCTGTACATGCCCCATAGAAAACCTCATATAAACCTAACACACTCCCACATAAACCTTACACACTCTGTACATACCCCATACAAAACCCCGTATAAACCTAACACACTCCCCATATAAATATTACACCCTCTGTACATACCTCATACAAAACCTCATATAAACCTAACACACTCCCACATAAACCTTACACACTCTGTACATACCCCATACAAAACCCCGTATAAACCTAACACACTCCCCATATAAATATTACACCCTTTGTACATATCCCATACAAAACCTCATATAAACCTAACCCACTCCCCACATAAATATTACACACTCTGTACATATCCCATACAAAACTTCAAATAAACCCAACACACTCCCCACATAAATATTACACACTCTGTACATACCCCATGCAAAACCTCATATAAACCCAACACACTCCCCACATAAACCTTACACACTCTGTACATACCAATACGAAACCTCATATAAACCTAACACACTTCCCACATAAATATGGCACACTCTGTACATACCCCATACAAAACCTTATATAAACCTAACACACTCCCCACATAAATATTACATCCTATGTACATACCCCATACAAAACCTCATGTAAACCTAACACACTCGCCACATAAATATTACACACTCTGTACATACCCAATACAAAACCTCATATAAACCTAACACACTTCCCAGATAAACCTTACACACTCTGTACATACCCCATACAAAACCTCATATAAACCTAACACACTCCCCACATAAACCTTACATACCCTGTACATATCCCATACAAAACCTCATATAAACCTTACACACTCCCCACATAAACCTTACAAGCTCTGTACATATCCCATACAAAACATCATATAAACCTAACACACTCACCACATAAACCTTACACACTCTGTACATATCCCCTACAAAACCTCATATAAACCTAACACATTCCCCACATAAATATTACACACTCTGTACATACCCCATACAAAAGGTGAGTTAGTTAATACTTTAACCATTGGGCGAGGTTATTATATCAGCGGATAGTTTGTGATCATCCATTAATTTCACGTTGTGAAGACTATGGATAATCTAAAGTGAACGAACCTTTACAGAAACTCTGTAATTGGCTGAATTTTCTTCGAATTTTCTTCACAAACCTATGAATACGCCGGATTTCCATTTGAAAATTTGAATTGACCAATCAAATGTTTTAAAACTGGAAAATATTCCGTGATGCACTGCTGTTTCTATAAAACTCCATTGTTATTTTATACTCTGTAGGTTCCGGACTGAGTGCATCAGATGGTTTCACTGAGACGACGACCGACATCTCCTGCACACAATTTTCTTCCGCGAACTGTGAGAAGTATTAATACGCGATTGTTTCAAAAATAAAGTTCTTTTGTGCATATTGGAGCCGCGTGGTTGGCTTATTGGTCGAGTGTATCAATGCTTGATTTATATATAAATCAGGAACTGTGTGAAATATATGTATGAAAACATTACCAGGTTAAATTTATATAATTTATTTATCAAACTTGTAATTGGTCTGGATTCAACCAAAGCGGTTCATTACCAATGAAATTTTAAAGAAAACCATGTATTTATCTTTTGCTACTTCAGAATAGCAGTTGAATGGATAGGTGATTTCAATCCACAATTGACTTCGTATTCAATGGCCGTACCACACAATCAAGGAAGTTATATAATAATAAATATCAGTTGCAAAGGATAGAGGTTAAGGTGGACCGCTGGTGATTTTGGACTTTTACGGCAATTTTCCATGTTTTCACCTGGGTTTTTTTTCAGGTTTTCTCTCTTTCCTAGGTTATAAGATGGGTATTTCCTTTAAATATCTTCTAGCCAAGAATTTTTCGCAACAACATTCATCATTTGTGATTATCTTCAAATAGATAGAATATAAGAAAAAGTTAATTAATATTCCTTTGATTTTTTTGAAGAATATGCTTCAAAATCAGGACTATTCCCTATGATTTATGGAAAATTATGGAACATGGGTAATTCCACTTATTATTGTCTGGAGCTAAATATTGCACAGTAACCTAGGAATTCTTCATTATTTTTCCTCATATTATACAATTACGAGTGCAAAAACACACATTATTCAAAGTTAAATATTATTATTTACACCAGCGGTCAACTTTAAGGAACATCATAATTAAATATCGTCGCCTATTTCAGTTGCGATTGAGACTTAGTTTTCGAGATAACTGGATACCTCCGAGAGTGGGGGCTGGCCCAGTGGACCCTCGACGTTATTGCAACGTCGATACAATGTTAATTTACCAACGGTAATCATTGATATGCCGGCGTTGTATCGGCATTGATTCAACGGTGGAGTAATAACGTATTTCAAGTCAGGTTTGGACGTGTCGACGTTGAGATAGTTGCGATTTAGTAGTATATAGCGCCTATTTCAGCGCACATTGACCTTTGACCTTAGAAATTTGCATATCACGTGACAGAGGTCAAAGGACATTGAGTGCACTTGAGTTGACCTGTATCCTTTCATCTTGTCTTTGACCTTGGATCATGTTTAGATATGTTAGGGCTGGGGTTTTCCCCATCACGCGCGGTATGACGTCACTTCCGGTCTGGGTGAATGGGGTGTGACCTGTGAACCTGATAGGACATTTACTGACCTGTCTGTGGGATTTCCCCCTACAATGTCGTTCACCTTCGTGTTTTTCCGGTGAGGTGCGAAGGGTATTTTCTTTTCGGTGAGTGGGAACATGATGGGCCATGTACTGTCTGTGGGTTTTTTCCCCGCCAGAATTTCGCTGTCGTCTGCTTGGGGTTGTCACGTGCCGAACACCTGGCTCCCCGAATTGCAACATTGTTGCACAAGGATTGCCCTATATCCGGGTCCTTTAACAATACCATTGATGGGATGCGTGTACTGACTTGTATTTGGGGAATCACGAGGAGATCAGGTGATAGTTCAAGGTCATATTGAATGATAGGAATGCGTGTACTGACCTGTTCATCCGTGGTTTACATCCGGGGACTTATATCCGGGTCCTTTAGCTGTGTGTTCCGGGTACATCCGAGTTTACACGGGAACAGTCGGGTAGTTACGGAGGAAGACGCGGAGGTGACCCAAGATGTCACGGAGGTGCCCGAAGAGACACGGAGGTTACCGAAGATGTCACGGAGTTTACCGAAGAGACACGGAGGCGCCCGAGGAGTCACGGACGTTACCGAAAAGACACGGAGGTGGCCGAAGAGACACGGAGTTTGCCGAAAAGACACGAATGTCACGGAAAAACGTATAAAAGTGGAAATTATTAGGGAATTGCTTCATTCATTGCCCTGACGATCGGAGCTACCTGACCAGCCTGCCTGACCAGCCTACTCAAGACCTGGCTGAACAGCCATGGACTCCTCTGACCGAGCTAAGCTGATGCAGCACCGTGTCCAGATCATTAGTGAGATGATGAATGTGGCCGAACTATGTGATCTGCTTCTGGTGAGAAACGTAATCACTACATACATGGAAGAAGACATCATGGGACAGAATACCAATACAGCACGAAACAGAGCCCTCATGGACACTCTACCACGCCGAGGTCCTTCAGCATTTCAGGCCTTCTTGGAGGCGCTGAGAGAGACGGGGAATGCGGGAATAGCCTCTCTACTTCAACCCGAGGAACATACCTTAGTCATAGACATCCCCGAAGACAGTACAGGTAGCAAACGTGCTCAGGAAGACCCGGAAGAGTCCTATCCACCAGCCAAACGTCCCCAACTAACACCTTTAATAATGCCTCAGCAAGAGCCTCAGCAAGCGGAGGAAGAGATGCTACTCCCTATGTCTGTGGAGCAGATGGATGACATCATCCAGCAGACTTACCAGGCGGCCCAGATCACCAGTTGGGAGCTCACGCCCTATTTAACTGTAACCGGTTGGGACGATAAACCACCTAAGCATATTGCCTTAACGTTTGAGCAATGGGAAAGAGTACAGAGATACACACAAAGTCAAGTCGTCGAGGCGGTCATTGCGAACCACATCGAACATAAATTTTGTTGTGGGGATGATGTCTTCTTCGCCTGTTCTATGTTCAACAACATGCTGCTGGTACATATTCGTAAATGGAAGTTGAAGAAAGATGCTACGCGTATTCCCTTACCCGAGAGAGTCACCCTGCAAATACCTGCGTGGCGGAAGCTTCAGCACTTCGCACCCAAATTTCTGGAGCTCTGCATGACCAGCTGTCTGAGTATATCTACAAAAAGTACATTGAAACCTTCCTGAATCATCTTAAACCGCGCATTGAAGGTGAGCGTATCCAACAATGTGCAGGCTGTGTCGGATCGTTAGACATGCATACGTGTCTGGATGGCCCGCATCCTTTGGCGGCACCGTCAGACGCGCTGATGACTGAGGCGTTACACGACATCAACGATACGGAAATCGCCGAGGCATTGGAATCGGCCTGTCCACCGAGAATTCCCCGTGAGCAGATTGCGGCCTTCCTATTCGTGCACGCGTGGCAAAAAGACACGGAAGAGTTCAAACAAGTCTTGTTGGCTAAATATTGAACATTCAGACATTACCGTATTCCTACATTCTATGTTCATGCTATGTTCATTCTATGTTCATTCTACCATCATGGTGACACCGTATAATGCTTTTAGAAAATTTAACACAAAGAACCGGTGAAACTCTTATGTTCATTCTACTGTTAATAAATATTAGAAATTCAACTCATGTGTGTCAGTGTTCACTCTATGCAAGGGGAAGGTGAAATGAATGTGTGTAGCAGACGACCGACATCCCGCTTTTTTTATTCTCTACCGTAAAAGGCTGAGGGCGCGCGGACGTCGGCGAAATCTGTCTAGACATCATGGCCAGAAAGAAAAGACAAAATGATGTGTGCTTTCTGCAAGATTTGGAAGCGGGCTAAATTTTTAATAAACACCAGTTGAGATCTAAAACAACTTTAAATTTATACCTTGGCATGTTATCGTGTAACCCTGAAAATTTCATAGAGCTAACGGCTGCATAAAACTATATATTTTTTTTTCATTTTCCACGTTTCAAATGCCCAATTTCACCTGCACGACTGTGTTAAAAGTACGGTGAACTTGAAATAAATGGACTTTCGGCTCACTTACTTTAGGCAACCTTACCACGTTAGTGTGTCATTCATAGAGGAGAGGAGATTGTAGGACCTCATGTTAATTTCAATGTGCCAGATTAAAAAGTCCCCTTTCGAAGGACTGGTTGGCCCTGAAAAGGAACGTTGGATGTTTTTTAACCCTGTTGTCTAAGGAAGGGGGAATTCTCCCCCCGGGCGGTTGTTGGTCCTGCTGTTCCACCTCGCTGACGTCCACGAACTCAGGCTGGCGCTGTTGTTGTTGTTGTCGTTGGAGCACTGGCTGAGGTTGTTGGTCTTCCAACACGTCCTCCAAAGCGGACAACCAGTCTTCCCCCTCTAAATCGTTGGGCGCCCTGGTCACTAAATGGTGGAGATCACGCCACGCCAGTCGAGAAAGATTTATATTCCTCCTAACCCATTTCTTGATTTCTTCTAGCCAAAATTGTTTAACGGCTCTCGCCAGCTGTCGTCGATCTTCCCACACACCACTTCTTGCCATGTACTCGTCGTGCACCGTCCTCTCTCTCCTTATCCTTCTTCTCGTCCCGCCCGTGGACATCTTGGCCACTAGATTTGTTTTTCCCATGTTGTCTGTCCAAGTGTTGTCGAAAAGAAATTGTGATTGAATGTGCTTCTCTACGCTGGGCTGGGAGTTTATAAGCTCAAATGGGGTGGATATCGATTGGCTGTCTAAAAGGCGCGAAGCTCGTCGATTGGCGCCTCGTTCGGACAAATCTATTGGTTGAAATAGAGAGCTCTCATTGGTCCAAAAAGGCGCGCTACCAAAACACCACAATCCCACCAAGCTCGCTACTGTGAAATCGTGGGTTAAAAAATCACTACCCTGGGATGATGTCAATGGGTGCAAAGTGTTTCGGTATTCTGCCTGTCTGCAATCTTCTCAAGCTATGAGCCCCAGGTTAAATGAATTCGTATACCAATGCTGACGGACAATAGTGAACGCTACAATCTCTCCAAGGTCTCAATGACAATTTCCTAGGTTAAAAATTAGGGGCTCTCATTGGTCCAAAAAACGCGCACTGACAAAACGCAGATTGGTCCAAAGTGTCTCGGCATTCTTCCTGGGTTAATTTACAATCCTCATTTTGTGCTTAAGCTTTGACTAGTGAAATCTCATGTTAAATGAAATCCTATACAAATAACATTACAATGACGGACTTTCACGAAGGGGGCCGATTCACAGGGCGTAGTAGAAAAAAAGTGCATTTCTAACCTTATTGACCTTATGGCGCAAGCGAGTATAACAAGTGCCCATGACTCACACGGTGTATAAAACCCTACCCAACAGGTACATTATAAAGCCACCTCTCTAACCGTTCGCTTTTCATTCCCCACCATGGCAGCGAGCGGAACAGAGCTTACGTTATTCCAACTGACGTCCGACGTCTACCTCGTCGTCAATGACGATCACCTGGAGCTGGTCCAAGACGCACCGCAGACGGTGAAGATTTTGTCGCTATCAGGCTGGACTCTATTGACACGATTGTTACAGGGAAAAGAGCCCGAAAGGGATTTCATGCACGTGGAAGTCGGTGTGCACATACGCACTGCTGGAGAGGATTCCCTTTTTCCCCGGTTGGAACAGAGTGGAGGTACCTATATCACACTCTGTCCACCCTTATGGATGGCACTGAAAGATGTACTCCCCGAGGTGGATGACTTACTACACCCCGAGGTGAAAGAAGGGACTGTGGCTACCCGGAGGCTTACACCTGACTGCACCCTATTGTTGTACCCCAAACGAGTGGATCTCATCGATAGCGGACTTAGGTGTTGGTGTACGCCTGAACCCAAAGCGCACGTCTCTTTGTCACCGGAAGGATGGACTACCTTGAAACGGGTGTTGTTGGGTGACCTGGACGGTGATAGCATTCACCTGTGTGACGACGTCTACATTTTCTGCGGTCCCTTTTTCGCTCGACTCCTCTGTCTGAACGACGGTGGTTTTACCCTGGACCCCGATCTATGGACGGCTTTGGAACAAGTAGTCCCCATTGTCGATGAGGTACTATATTTATAGGAGCCACACAGTCTAGAGCGTCAGTCGCATCATGAAGCGAACCCGTAGGAAGACCCGTAGGGACACCCGAAAGGATAAGGGTACAACACATGTGGATAAGGTGTTAACGGAATTGTATTACAGTCCAGACAGTCCAGCCGCTTATAGCGCTGTGGGAGCGCTCGCTCGAGCTGCGAATGGCATCAGTCGAGCTGAAGTTTGCGAATGGTTAAAAACCCAAGACACTTATAGCTTACATCGAGCAGCCCGACGGCATTTTCGCCGTTACCGAGTCATCGTAGGAGGCATAGACGCACAATGGCAGATTGTCGATATGAGTCGATTTGCTACCCACAATGATGGACATCGGTACATGTTGACCTGTATCGATATTTTATCCAAGGTCGCCTGGGTGGTACCCATCCGGACCAAAACAGGGGAGAATCTTGTACAGGCGTCCCGGCAGATTTTCAAGACAGGTCGCAAACCTCTCTATTTGCAAACAGATGAAGGCACAGAATTTCTCAATCGACACTTTCAAGTCTTTCTCAAGAAACAGAAGGTGTTTTTCTTCCATACGTACAACGAAACCAAAGCCTCTGTGGTAGAACGGTTCAATCGGACCTTGAAAGGTCGGATGTACAAGTATTTTACAGCCAAAACACCCGACGGTACATCGATGTGCCATCTCAACTGGTTCGAGGGTACAATCGAGCCTATCATCGCATTATCCAACGGGCGCCCATCGATGTGACGGAACGCAACGAACATCAAGTGCGCCGTACGCTCTACTCGCTGCCTGAAGAAGGGTCTTCACCCCGTTACAAACGCGGAGATGTGGTACGGATCAGTAAAGTCAAAGGACAATTTGAGAAAAGTTACTTGCCCAACTGGAGTGATGAGTATTTTGTCATCGCTCGCCATAGTCCCCGAAACCCACACGTCTATCAACTGGAAGATCTACAAGGAGAAACACTGCAAGGCACGTTTTACGAGGCAGAATTACAACCGGTCGTAAAAACACAGAAAGACTACTACACGGTGGAGACGATTTTGAAAACGGAACGTCGACGTGGCATCCCCTATCATTTCGTCAAATGGCAAGGTTGGCCCAGTTCGTTTAATTCCTGGGTCTCTGCCCGTGACATGAAACGGATATAAATTCTACCTCACATCTCCTACAACCTTCAGTCTAGGGTTGTACCATGGATAGTGCACAATTTCCTTTATTGCTGCGTACTCGAAAAGGACAAGTCTGTACTGTCGTGTGTATACTAACACTTCTAGGTGTGTTGTTTGGAGGTGTCTTCTACGACTTGGCGTACCTGATAGCCTGCCTACCTACCTACCCTCAACGTCAATACGCTAACAACAACACCATCGTCTTCGAAGCACCAAACATCACGAGAGCTGATCCGTTCAGCAGGGAGATCATCGCATCCACGAAGAGTACACCCATCACGAGGGGTGCTCCGGGTAGCAGGGAGATCATTCGACACCCAACGAAGGAACCCTCAATCTTCAGCAGGGAGATCATCGCAACCACGAAGAGTACACCTATCACGAGGGGTGCTCCGGGTAGCAGGGAGATCATTCGAAACCCAACGAAGGAACCCTCAATCTTCAGCAGGGTCCCCCCGATCATCGCAACCACTACTCTAGGCCCGAACAGTACACCGCTCACGAGGAGCAGGGAGACCTATCCTGTAGTAGGTCTTGTACCACGATTACCACGATTACCACGGCAACGGTATCCTCTAGACTACGATCCACGGTTGGATCCGCAACAACGGTGGTGGGCCTCTGAACGCTTAGCCCAAAACACCAAATAACTGGATGGATCCACGGTGGCAGCATCCTTTCACGTGTCTCATCGCTGGACCGACCGGGTCGGCAAAAACACACTTCGTTCAAGGTCTCATCGAGGAGCCAGCCCTCATTTCTCCTCCCGTGGCCCGCATCCTTTGGTGTTATGGAGCTTGGCAGCCTGCGTACGAGGAACTGGCACGAAGGCCTGGACTTACCTTGGTGGAAGGATTACCCCCAGAGGATACCCCAGAAGACACGTTGGTGGTCGTGGATGATCTGATGGCCGAAACGAATAGTCGAGTCACCCGGCTTTTTACCAAAGGAAGTCATCATCGTCGGCTGGGTATCATCTACATCGTCCAAAATCTCTTCAGTAAGAACAAAGAGCACAGGAACATCAATTTGAATGCCCAGTATGTGGTGTTGTTCAAAAACCCCAGAGACGCGTCACAAATTATGCACCTGGCGAAACACGGCCTTTGTTCGAGAAGCCTTTGAAGATGCCACCCAGGAGGCCCACGGCTAGCTACTCATCGACTTGAAACAAGGGACACCTTCGGCACTTCGATTGCGGACCCACATTTTCCCCGGAGAGTTCCAGACGGTGTACACACCCAAATAAAAGAACAAGAGCGGACTTCAAACCATTCACTTTCTCATCATGTCTGCGCGGATACGGAAGCACGCGCCGGCGCTCCGCATGTTACGCAGCGCGCCACCGGAGGTGGTCCGGGCCCTGGTGCGCGGGGCGGACGCGGGATTGGTACGGTGCTTGTGTGAAGTCGCTCATAATGTGTTAAAAGGGAATGTTCCTCTCAGTCCTCTGCAGAAAGGGAAATTGCAACGGCACAAGACGGGTCTCCGAATGCTGGTGAAGAAGACGGGAAGTTTAAAGAAAAAGAAACAGGTGTTACAGCGAGGTGGATTTCTCGGGGCACTCCTCGCGCCATTAGCAGCCTCCGTCCTGGGACCGTTAGTAGGATCCGTCTTGGGACGCTAACATGGAACATACGAAAAAAATGATGCTGGTCGAACCTCGACTGTTACAAAGTTTGCAATCACCCTACCCTGTTCCTGCCACGGTACAACAACTGCAGTCCCTCGATGAAGAGATGAATAGTATACTTCAACGCCGACTGCCCGATCACGAGAAAATTCAACTTTACCATCACACGCTGAACCGGTACAAGACGTTTATGGATCAATATAGGGGTGGTTCAACATCCACACTACCCACACCACCCACACCAACACCAACAACCTCATCCTCTGCCTCACCTCAGCTCGAAGAGGAAGTGTTGGCCAGTGTCCCTAAGGCATTCAATACCAAGGCTCGTTTATTGTTGGACAGGGTGAAACAGAATCCTGATATGGGTTGGACCGACCAGGGGCAGCTGCTTATTCGAAACCAAGCGGTCCCGGGGTCTCATATCACCGATCTGATCAACGATACGGTACGTTCTCGCAAACACTCTAATCCACTGGGTTGGGAAGCCTTTGCTAGAGCGTTGAAAGACACACACGTCCCTCGAGAATTGGTAGGAAATCGTGAACGCTGGAACTGGATGCAAGCACCCTCTCGACTTCCCCATACCTGGGAACGTGAATGGCAACCGCAGACCCCTCCCAAAACACCCTCACGGCGGGGACGTTCTTTTCACCCCTATGCGACCTCTATGCCGGCCACACCGCGCCGATCACGACGGCAGGGGACCCCCAAGACCTGGGACCCCTACTAATCCCTACTAGGGGACCCTATTAAAGCCAGGAGCAGAAGCAGAAAAGCTCAGTCGTCATGTTTTACCTCACGTTGCCCAGTAACAGCTCGCTCGATGTGTTTCCTGACAACACCTTGGCCAAGTACGTGACCCAGTTACCGCAACCGTTGCATTTACCTGGACGATGAGAATGCGGACTCGTGGATATGCAATACACTAAATCGTGGTACAACGAGACAAGGACGTGTGGTACGAGGTGACCCACGAAGGCAAAGTAACCCTACCCGAAGGCCAATACGATAACCCAAAGAGTTCATGGATGGCTTGAGAACACTGATGCATTATAAGTCTCTACGGGTGGTCACGAATAATTCAAGACCCATGAAATCCTATCCCTTCAAGAATCATGTGGAGTTCGATTACAACACACACAGCGACAAGGCCTGTATCCTTCTCAGCCCCAACGTGAGTGTAAAACTCAGTCCCACCCTACAGGAAATGTTAGGTCTCCCTTATTCCGTCTACCCGGGCCCAACCACCGACGAAGGCGACATTGCGATGAATATGAAAGTGGGTATGTACGGACTCTACGTCTACTCGGACGTGGTCGACAACCACGTTGTGGGAGATGTCAACACACCTCTGTTACGGGTGGTGCTCATTAGAAAGAAGTATGGAGCTCAAGTCACCCAGAGTTACAACCACTCTACCTACCCGTACGACACACCGATATCAACACGATCACGGTGGATATAAGAGATGACACGGGACGCCCGGTGGCAATCGAACGAGGGAAAGTGGTGCTGACACTTCATTTCCGACAAGCACGTTCTCCCCACTTCGTATAATGTACGTGCCTTACCAGTGCCATACGGCCAGCTATGCCGACTATTACAAGAAACAAACGGGAGGTGGAGGTCCGGTCTTTAGCGGTGCACGCATGCAACGAGGTCACGGGCTGGGAAACATACTGGGAAGCATCGTGAAAACGTTCTCACCTCTGGTGACACGTGGCGTAAAAGCGGTTGGCAAACAAGCGGTAGGCAGTGGACTGCAAGTGGCCGGTGATGCCTTGAGTGGGACGGCACCCCGACAAGCCTTGAAACGACGGGCCAAAGAAGCAGGCAGCGTCTTGGTGGCCAAAGCCCTTAAAAGACAACCCCCATCACAGGGTAGGGTCATTTGACAGCCAACACACGAACGACGCACACCCCAGAAGAAGAAGAAGAGGAGAGACATCTTCGCATAATGGCATTCATTCACTCCGAGTCGTGTCCGTCTACCAACAGTGAATTGGATTTGTGGACTATTCCCTCCACACAGACCAGTGTCGCCGAAGGTCGTTGGGTAGAACATCGGCCCCTGGCTAGCCTGACGGGAACGGGACCGCTGGAATTTACCATTGAAAACAAAGATACGGCCTACCTGGATTTAGCCCACACCTACTTCTACGTGAAAGCCAAAGTGGTGAACGGAGACGGGACGGACATCGCGGCCGAAGCGGTAGTAGCCCCGTTGAATCTCTGGCTGCACTCGCTGTTCCAACAGGTGGATATCAGTCTGAACGATAAACTCATCAGTACGTCCACCAATACGTACCCGTACCGAGCCTACATCGACACTGTTGTCGTATGGAGAAGATGCCAAAAAAACACACTTGTCAGCCCCACTGTACTACAGAGATACACCCGGAGCAATGGATACGACCACCATTGCCAATAGCGGGTTCGGCCATCGCAGACAGTTTACAGCCGGTAGCCGGTCCGTGGATATGATGGGACGACTGCACGCCGATCTGTTCCTGCAAGTCCGCTACATGATGAACGGCGTATCGATCAAGATCAAGTTGATCCGTTCCCCACCCACTTTCGCTTTGATGGCCGGTGGAGATCCCGCCCATTACAAGATCATCATAGAACATGCAGCCCTGTTTGTCCGTACGGTGGATTTGCAACAGGGGATGTTGGTGAGTCACATGGAAGTCTTATCGAAAAAACCAGCCCTGTACCCCTTCCGACGCGTACAGACCAAGGTGTTCTCTGTGCCAGCAGGTACGATGATGGCCAATCGTGAAAATTTATTTCTAGGGGATCTGCCTAAACGTCTTACCCTGGCGTGTGTCACCAATACCAGTTCCAATGGCCAGTGGACAGAGAATCCGTTCCACTTTCAACATTTCAACATCAACTTTGTGGCACTGCACTTGGCCGGTCATCAAATTCCAGCCCGGCCGTTACAACCGGATTTTGGTAACCATCACTATGTGCGGAGCTACCTGAACCTGTTTACAGCCACAGGACAAAACAATCAGGACGAAGGAAATACCATCACTCGACGAGAATTTGCCCGTGGGTACACTTTGTTCGCCTTCGACCGCACCCCTACCTTGGAACACGATCATCAACTGGCCTTGCTCAAGAAAGGAAACTTACGGTTGGAACTGCGTTTCTCGGTAGCTCTACCCCATACCATTAACGTGATTTGCTACGCCGAGTTTGATAACGTCATCACAGTAGATCAGCAAAGAAACGTCCTGTGTGACTACGCCAGCTAGAGTCATGGATACAGAGCAGCTCATCGCCATACTCCAGCGGGATCCCCGGGTACCCTTTCGAGGTGTGTTTCCACGCAATGTCTTTCCCACCCCATCCACCCCTGCGGCCTACATTCTGAATACTGACCCTGGTACTCGACCGGGTGAACATTGGGTGGCTGTATACGTGGACGCCCGGGGTCAAGGAGAATACTTTGATTCCTACGGACTTGCACCCGTGCATCCCGATTTGACCCAGTTCATGGACGAATCTACTACAGTGTGGCGTTGGAATACTAAAAGATTACAAGGACCCTTGAGTAGTGTATGCGGAGAGTACTGTGTGTTTTATCTCACTCACCGGAGTAGAGGACATTCTATGCAAACGATTGTACATATGTTTGATGATTATTTTCAAGCCGAAGACCGTGATGTCTTAGTGTACGACTGGGTTACCTCTCGTTTTAATGCGCATGCCCCATTTCTTTGGTTGTCTTAAATGCGTTCTTATTGTTCTGACGTTCATTGATGTTCAATAAAAATTCATGAAAACACAAGTGACGTTTTGACTTTTTTTTATATTCAGGCGAACAAGAAGTGTTAAAATATGTACACAGAATGTGAACAGTAGAGTTACAATTAGTTTCAAGCGAACAAAAATGGTTAAAATATGTACAAAGAATGTGAACAATACAGTTGTAATGGCGAACAAGAAGGGTTGAAAAATGTACAAAGAATGTGAACAGTAGAGTTACAATTATATTCAGGCGAACAAGAATGGTTAAAATATGTACAAAGAATGTGAACAATACAGTTGTAAAAACTGTCAGAGCGTCGGATTCGAACCTACGACCTGCATTGCGCAGACGGCGCCCTGTTAACCGGTGATGCCATCCCGACTGTTACAGGTGTATGTTAATTTTTTACAGTACTGGTTTAACTCACACTATCAAAAAAAGTTTCACTTGTCCAGGTTGGTGGTACTGACTCCATCGGGAAGGACTTTCCGTTTCGGATAGAAAAATGTGAAGGCATCTCGTTTCTGGGTGTAGGTTCGCATCTGGTGGTCGACGACCCGGAATCCTCTGTTAGTGCCACTCGCACTGGCTTGGCTTTGCAGCACGCCCAGGTAGAGGGCTTGTCGATGGCAGGGTCACGTCGGTTGACGCCTTTACAACTAAACTTGTTGTTTCCATCACCTCCGTAACAATAGTACGTCTTGGACGACAGGGCGATCATGGCATCTCCACTCCACTCTAACTTGAAGAGACCCGGCGTCCGCTTGTCGTACTGGTAATGCTCGCGTCGGGGTAGCCACTGGTCCCGTTCCGCCTCATACTGCGCACGTAATTCAGGTTTGACGAGTGACTCCCCATCCGCATTAGAGACGGCCATGTAGACAGAGTCCGTGTCCATCTCCATGAGTTGCCAGTCTGATGGATTGAAATATACCGCCATGAAATCGTATAAAAATTACAGCATCCTCAGCTTGGCCACCTGGTACACCATAAATCCAATTTGGAGAGGAAGGTTGTAACGAATGGTCTTCTTGGCTGAACTGACTTCATACGTATCATCATCGATGACGTCCACGGATCGAAACAGAGGCGACTTGATCTTTTTGCGCGCTTGTTGGGTGGTGCAGATATTCACGTTGACATGCTTGTCTTGGTTGGTGACCGTTTTTCCATAGTAACCATTGCCCGTGAGTTTCCAGGATTCGCCGATAATGGTCTGACTAGGATCTTTATCGCCTTTACGACGGGCAGATGTGACGATGTCGGCATGCCCCGCAAAACAGTCGTTCGGTACGTACTGAAGGACTTGGTACACTCGCGTCACTTCGAGGCCGTGGCTCATGTACCACTGTAGCAGAGGGGTACGCAACAAGATTTTTTCTCCCCACATTCTTCCGATCAGCATCCGACGAGGACGAGGCAGGCATTCGTGTTGCGCCCATGGTGTCTCCAATGTCATCCCGACTCACCAGCGTGTTTTTAAAGATGGGTGGGCACTGGGCGAATAGTGGCTTGAGGTTGTCTGGAACATGCAGATCGCATTCTACAAACCAGTAGAGGTCCCCGGAACGAACGGCGTCGAGAAGCTGTGGCTGGGTCAGGAGTCGTCGGCGACTGAGAGGGTACTCTCGCGCTTCAAGGAAGCGCCGTAAGTATGGAAGGGCCTGGCACATGGTGTGAAATTCACACTCCCACATTTCGATGAGCTGGTACCCCATCTCTTTCACGTAATCCCCGTTCTCCACCACTTCTGCCCGTAGTTCTTCCGCCGATTTTCCACGTCGTTCGTTGAAGCGGCCAGCGCTGGAATGGCATTGGTGGCCGTGCCAGTAACACCCGTAAAATTGGAAATACGGTGGGTTTATTGTGGAGTATAGCAAACCCATCGACGGGGAGTCGACGATCTCCTATCCGCTTCTCTGTGGCGTTGGTTTGGTGTCGTATAGAAATTCCCCGTCGATCGGCTTCCCAGTCCAACCACTGGTCAGCCAGATGCTTGTACGGTGTACGCTCAGGTCGGAAATGCTGGCCTTCCGCCAACCAGCGTGTATAATGCCCACTGGGCATGGGTTGGGCGAGAGACCACAGATACAGTGCATTGGCGTCAAATCCGATGATTTTGGCACAGGGTTTCCCACCTGGAAGGGTGATGACATCCTTCTCGTGATAACGGTGGAAAATAAGGCTAGGTCCGCCGACGATATTCTGCTTTAAACAATCATACATATCCGCGTCTTTTTGTTGTATGAGTGAAAAGTACGTGGAACAATCTTGAAAAAGATGGCGAAGCGCGAGACCTGGTAAACTCAAGCACTCTTTGAATATGTCCACGCGCATTTGATCCCGAAAGAGTTGGGCCATTTTCTCGGCCGCTTCGGGGAATGGAACCACATCTAAGTTGTTATAATAGACCAGGATATCACGCAAGGCCTGCATATGTTGGTCGTTCCATACTTGCTGTAGTTCCCGGTACGTGTCGTCCGGACATTCCACTTGCTTCAGGTCGTCGAAGAAAGCGTCCCGGGGTGGTAACTGTGTTTCCTCCAAGCGGTCGAGCGTTGACATATAGGTGTAAGGGAACCTGCCTTTGGTTTGTGCACAGTCATAGGCCTTTACCCACTGATCGTAGCTGTAATTTGGAGCTAAGTAGTTGCGTACATCGAGGAAATGGAGTGATGTGGTGGTGAGGGCCATGTGGTTGTTGATCTTTTTGATGACGGACTTGATGGTATCGGACTGGGCCAAGTAAGGGTAGAGAAATTCCTTCACCATGTTCAAGTCGTATCGCCCCGAATTGAAGCCGAGCACAGGTAACTGGCCTAGGTATTGTAGGAACCGTAACTTCAGTTTCTCCGCATACGGCTTGGGTAAGGGTACAGCCTCCGGCTGAATGTCCTGCATCGCCGACTCCGACTCCGGCTCCGACTCCGTTTCCGACTCTTCATCGTCGCTGAAGGACACACCAGGTGTAGGAATACGATCGTCGAGTTGGTCCAGCACGTCCTCGAACTTGGACACCAACAGTTCTGTACTGGCCGCACTCACTGCCTCTAAATACTCCATCATCCGAGTAATCAACTCATGGGAGTCCCCAGTGGACACGAAACAGACGGGTGCAGCGTCATAGCCGGGTACGTTGCTGGAAATACTGACACTCAGGGGAATATGGCGCTGTGTCCACTGCGTTTTGGCTGAGAAAATGTCCATGGGTTCCAAAATGGCCTCGAAATCATAACACGCCCGGTAGGGAAAATAACGGTCCTCTAGTGGTATGACAATCCCCTCATCAGCCAGGTCTTCGAAAATAGTAGGCGTGTTATGGTACACGCCACCAGGAAATTTGCGTTTCACAGCGTTGTCACAAATCTTCTCGTGCCGATGTAAGTCGGTCGAACGGTCAAACACCCGATGGCATTGAGAACAACTGTAGGATTGCGCGTACAGGCTCATATCGTAGATCAGCGAAAAATGACTCACCCCTCCGTTGTCGAAGACATTGACTTTCATCGTAGAGGCATACCGTTCTGTTGAACGATGAACCAATTCAGCCACAAATGTATCCTCCTCCTCCTCCTTCGGTAGTAAACGGTACACAAAGATATTCACGCGGAACAGTGTTTCCACGACATCCAAATTGCAACACATATAAGGGAAGTGGGAAGAGGTGCCGACATACTGCGTCACATGACTTCACAGAATAGTCTTGTGGTTAACCTATTCTAAAGCACATACCAAGAATCTAACGATTTGTGATATGTGTTGTATCTCAGGTACGCTTTTATTGTACCTGTTCATGTGACAACTTGGATGATATGACCACACGGCCCCTAGCACCGGCATAAGCGGTATTAGATACAAATCTAGAGAGCTATGATGGAAATGCTCTGACAACTCGTATACTGGTAATTGGTGAGCTGTTTCGCTGTGACAACTCGTACGTTGGAGATTGGTGAGCTGTATCGTCGTTAGATGTAAATGACGGCATTTAACACAAAAGACTAGTCTGTAAGGCCCGATGTCGATCCAGCATCAACTTCCCACAAAATGCCAACATATATCAAAGACCAAAAGGTCTGTACAGGGGGCGGGCCTCGGGGACCTCGGGGATGTACTTGAATGGAACTCCCCGGAACTGTCGCGGATCAATATCTTGCGCCTGTAGATACTCTTCCCAATACAGTGTTATATAGAATATGAAATAGGTCTTTGGATTATGAACGCGGATATTCTCTGATGGACGACGGCTGGATTATGAATGACGGACTAGACGCTTGTAATTCTATCACAAGCCCGAGGATTACACTGGTCCAAATGAATGGCCAAACACCGAAACAGACATTTCCGGTCTTTGTAGGGCCCATGTGCACCTCTCGCTAACGCATACAGTCCTCTTCCATTGAACAGCCAAGGCGGGAGAATAACAGGAGCGCCGATGGGGGGATTCGTGACGAAAAATGTGACGTTCGTCACCATTTCTACAGTCCATTTGGTGTTGGGACGTTGCAACCGGGACCATTCCAATGGATCCAACGTAGTCAGTTGGTCGATGAGTGGCTCCAGAGAAATAGCATCCGTGACCGTGAACGGCTGGTCAAACACATAGGAATTATTACTGGGTTAGAAATACCGCAGTTGGTCCGTCTCTTTGTGCCGTAAGACATACCCAAATGTCACATTCAATTTGAAGGCTGTCACCTGATCTGTAAAAATGTTCTCGGCGTAAGTAGGAAGATGCGTGAGGTCCTCCAACCGAAAATTATACAAATCCAATAGACGACGGTGACGGTGGAAACAACGGCGTATCGTGGTCCAGTGACGGCGGTACAACGGACTCACACGCTCGTCTTCGGGTAAGACTTCAGCCGGCGGCGCTCCTGGATCCTCTGGAAAATCTTCTCCACGTCTCATGCTATCGGTCTGGCTTCAGGCTCCACTGGTAGGCTGGTCACTCCTCAGGTAGGCTGGCTCAGGCTGGTCAGGTAGCTCCGATCGGCAGGGCAATGAATGAAGCAATTCCCTAAAAATTTCCACTTTTATACGTTTTTCCGTGACATTCGTGTCTTTTCGGCAAACTCCGTGTCTCTTCGGCCACCTCCGTGTCTTTTCGGTAACGTCCGTGACTCCTCGGGCGCCTCCGTGTCTCTTCGGTAAACTCCGTGACATCTTCGGCCACCTCCGTGTCTCTTCGGTGACCTCCGTGACATCTTCGGCAACCTCCGTATCTCTTCGGGTACCTCCGTGACATCTCGGGTCACCTCCGTGTCTTCCTCCGTAACTACCCGACTGTTCCCGTGTAAACTCGGATGTACCCGGAACACACAGCTAAAGGACCCGGATATAAGTCCCCGGATGTAAACCACGGATGAACAGGTCAGTACACGCATTCCTATCATTCAATATGACCTTGAACTATCACCTGATCTCCTCGTGATTCCCCAAATACAAGTCAGTACACGCATCCCATCAATGGTATTGTTAAAGGACCCGGATATAGGGTAATGCAACAATGTTGCAATGGGGAGCCAGGTGTTCGGCACGTGACAACCCCAAGCAGACGACAGCGAAATGTACATGGCCTAATTCGGGGAGCCAGGTGTTCTGCACGTGACAACCCCAAGCAGACGACAGCGAAATTCTGGCGGGGAAAACCCCCACAGACAGTACATGGCCTATCATGTTCCCACTCACCGAAAAGAAAATACCCTTCGCACCTCACCGGAAAAACACGAAGGTGAACGACATTGTAGGGGAAAACCCCACAGACAGGTCAGTACATGTCCTATCAGGTTCACAGGTCACGCCCCATTCACCCAGACCGGAAGTGACATCATACCGCACGTGATGGGAAAAACCCTAACATGTCTTAACATGATCCAGGGTCAAAGACAAGATGAAAGGATACAGTGCACTCAATGACCTTTGACCTCTGTCACGTGATATGGAAATTTCTGAGGTCAAAGGTCAATGTGCGCTGAAATACGCGCTATATACTACTAGCAGCCTAAGTATAACATCACTACAAGGCTGATTTACTGATGGTATATCAACGTTAAGTTACATTGCCGTAAACCCTCTGAATTTAGGATTTATCTGGACTTGTGAAGATGGCACTTTTGGTGAGGGGTGTTATTACAGATGGTTGCTTGTGTCGAACAACATGAGATTATGTGCTATATGTCTTCGTACAAGTCTTCCTCTCAATTTCATGGCACCAACTATCCTTGTATATGAACAACGGCTTTGCTTTTCGGTCGAAGGTGTACTTGATTTAGTTATTATGTATGGTAGCCATACTAGGTACATGAGTCGTTTTGATAGGTCTAAAAGTGAAAAGACGATATATAAGTGGGTCTGTTTAGATATAATTTGATTTTTTCCATATTAGCTAAATCCTCGTAGAAAATTCCGAAATGCTTGAAATAAGGGTTGGCGATCATTTTGTTTTTGTTTGCATTTACTTAAATTTTACATCGACTTGCCGAACGTTGCAAGGTGTTATCCATTTATTAAAAGACTTTCTCGAAGTCAAATCTAGGTAATTATGTTAATAATTCGTGTTGAATTATGTATATGGCTGCAATCCTATAGATTTTGTGAAATCCACACCTCGATGTACGGTACACGAGATAGGATCGGGATAGTTTACACGTAATTTGTTACCTTCGTTTGGAACGAGTTCTTCTGCAGGTCAAACTCTAATCTTCTTTGATACACATATAGATCTCGGCGTATGTAACACAAAGCTATTGAATCCATATCTCCTTCTTTAGTTCTAAAGAATACGGGAGACTTATCATGTACACAGGATAGAGGAGACAGTCGTTTTGTGCGCGTGGTGTGACAGGAGTGAGTATTAAAAGGCGTTAAGGCGTTGAGATAGACATTAAGGCGTTAAGGCGTTACTGTAAAGCTCAACAACGGTCATAGGGCAAATATACTAGGTTTTTGCTATCTCTACTACTAAGAGGGCATATGAACTTTAAATACGCTTTCTCTACTACTGATGACGTCACAGTAGTCTATACCACACTGTGGAATAGCGACCGATTAGGAGCAAGAAAAGTCCATCTCGACCCGAAAACCTCCACTCCAATGCCTTTTTCCCACTATTCTGTCTGCGCGTGCGCAGATGGACGGTATTTTCATTCTACACCTATCCAGTCGGACACTCCCCCCACGAATGCTTCATGACACCCCATACGACCATTCGGATCACTGCTGGTCCATCTCGACCCCAAAATATCTTTTCAAATAAAGTGCTTCAATATGAGACCTCACACGATCCATTCGGACCAATATTGCACCATCTCTATCCCAAAACGTCCACTTCAATGCACTTTATCCACTGCGCATGCGCATAGCGACACACCCATCCTGTCGTACTCCATGAGTGCTTCAAAATGATACCCCACACGACTCATTTGGACCACGGATAGTCAACCGCGACCCCAAAACGTCCACCTCAGGTCTGTCTATGCACTGCGCATGCGCAGTCAGGAGTTTTCAGCGCAAGTCACCCAATGGCCACAACACCCCCATCTGCACAAATCCAAGTAATCCCTAAATCCTCGCAGAGGGTTTACCTGGACTTTTGTGGTGATTCGGATGAGTTCTCGAGTCGTTGCGTCTATTACACAGTCTCGGATACGGATTTTATATTTTTGGAACATCATAATGTCTTGTCGGTATCATTGAAAACTGTTGACCGCTTCTCTCTTGCAGGAAACTAGCCTATGTTTATGTATACTATGACTGTCCTTTTGAATTTGGTGCTAATACTCTTACATGGAATATGGAATAAACCGCGAAATAATTTCCTTGGAAATAAATAAATAAATAAATAAATAAATAGGTCTTTGGATTATGGACGCGGATATTCTTTAATGGACGACGGCTGAATTATGGATGACGGACTGGACGCTTGTAATCGTACATTTCATCCCCAGCGGTTGTTTTGGATTAGCGCGTCGGTAACTGAAGCCTGCGGACTTTGACACCCGATGTCGATTTCAAAGGTAGTCTGGCCGGCGATGAAATTTAAACCAGTCAAAACTCAAACCTCGCTGCGGATTGGCCTGATGAGCTGCTTCAGCGCGCTTACTGATTGGTTCGGTTTAGCGGAAACCCCTCGAGCTATTTATATCCAGAACTGCTATCGGTGACTATTAAACCAAGCCAGTGTATCGATCTGTTATTATATCTAGATTCATATATTTTAGTTTTCAAATACGCAAATCTTGTTCAGTCAGATAGTCCTACATGCATGAAAACATCTTATACCAAGGTATTCATGTAATTCAGCAAATCTATTGCCTTCGTTTACTAACAGCTTTACATATATACTACTGGGCAATAATAATAATAATTTTATTATTGATTCTCCTTATATTGGTATATGGATCCTTGACATAACATATATACATTACATAATACATTATAATACTTGATAATTGTACTTGTCCTGTCAGTTAATGCATTTGGCTATCCTGAAAGTTGTTGGTATTGATCTTTATTTCGTTCATTGTTATTGTTTGTACCTTGTCTCATGTAGGCCTGTATATTTCGGTACAATAAATGAATCTGAATCTGAATCTGAATCTAAACTATCGATTGATACACTGGCTCGCGAGGATGCAACATCCCTACCATCGTATTCTACAGCGTGAGGGAGAGAGAAAAAACAAGGTGCCACACCCCATACCGCAAATGTCCATTTGTGGGTTCCCTATTGGGCCTATACCACAGAAGTATATATATCCGTCCTCTTGTTCCTGAGGTATATCATTCTCACTTGACGAGACTATAGAACTGTACCCGAGATTCAAGAGCATACATCATACGTCTATAATAGCTCAAGTCACTCCTACCAACACCTCCCGCACACGTAAACATCCTTCAATGTCCGAGTTCGAGGCCGGCAAGCGCATGGTTTTACATGTACCCCGTCAGAGTTTACTTCCTTGTGCACAGAGCGCATAGATGGCAGCACGATCGATGTCATACGGGAATTTCCCAAGCAAGAGCCGCCATTGCGTTAGTTTGTTATGAAATTGCAGAACAACATCGATACCACCAGACACGAAAAGCTCGATACTGAGATCGCACTGATCACAGACTCGTATTAAATGAGTGGGTTGCCCATTGGGCCTAACATTGAAGTAACTGAAGAGTATCTTATTTAGGGGTGGATAAGGGTGCAGTCCACACCTAAATTATGTGTGGCATAAAACAGGCATGGGCTTGGCTCTTCGGCCATAAATAGTTGTAAAGTCTTTAACAAAAACCCTGTAAAAGTATATATTTTCTGAATGGTCATATTCGTGCCATTATTTCAAGAGACAAGTGAGCTACAGAAACTGAAAAGGAAAGACGCGCAATCCTCTTTAAACCTTCAACTTTTCTGGAAAACTCCATAAAATGTATAAAAATGTGTCAATTTCGACCCACCACCCAGAGAAAACATATGAAATGATTTTCTTTTTATGCATGTGAAAGTTTTCTCCGTCCAACGGGCATTTTAAAAAGGCGAAAGAACAGGGGGTCGACCAACTTGTTTTTTGTAAAATTTTATCGCCATAAAGGAAACATCATTTTCGCGCCCCGAAAAAGTGCGGACTTTGACGTGCCAAATATTGTCTTCCCGGCAAGATTAACTCTTTAATGGCGCGTTGTCCTGGTCAGCCAGCACATGTTATATGTCAGTTTGGAGAAATGGTTACGTCCAACAGTATGGTATTATAGATATCAATTAATAAAAAGGGAAGAAGAATTATCATGCTGTCAAAAACGGGCGACCTTCCTTAATATGAATTAGGGAGAGGCCACTTTGTGCAAAACCGTGGCAAGTGTGGACTGCACCCTAACTCTTGCTGGGTCGTCACGTGACCGGAAGTGAACTTTGACTCGGAAGTGAACTTTGACCCGTAAGTGACCGTTGACCCGAAAATGACCTTTGACCCGGATGTTACCTTGATCCTGAAGTGCAGTCTCACGCCTCAGCCTCAAAAATCATACTAAATTTATGCTTTATATACTACTAACCTTCATAAGAGCAAGAGCCTATCGATTATGGACTCGCGGGTGTTTGATCCAAATGACGGATGTCTACTGCCTGCCGTTGAGTTGACAGTTTCATAAGGGAAAGAGTTTACGGTATTATGGATTCGGATGTTTTATGTGGACGACGGATGTCTTCTGCCTGTCGGATCTGAGTTGTCTCCGATAACATGGCCTTTCGCCTTTCCATTTTGTGTGGATGACGGATATACTGCCTGCCGGATTGACCTGTTTAATCGATTCTCATTCTCACAATGTTACACTCTCAGAAATATTCAGGGAATAATCCTGAATAGATCAGGCTGCACATCCACAACTCAGTTTCAGGGATTTTACCTGAAATCCAGGGATAATTTCCTGAATATCAGAAGAAAGATCCCTGAATGAGAGGATTTTCCCTGAAATTCAGGCAAATTTACCACCCTGATTTGTACGTTTCCGACCCTATATTCAGGTACGTCAGATCCCCTAAAATTCAGGAATGATATACCTGAATTTCAGAAAATTATCCCTGGATTTCAGGTAAAATCCCTGAAATTGAGTTGTGGATGTGCAGCCTGATCTATTCAGGATTATTCCCTGAATATTTCTGAGAGTGTACCCTAATTAAATCAAACAGGCGAGAAACATGTTTGAAGTGCCATTTTCGTGCTGACTTCAACGTTCTCTGCGTGAATCACAGTCCATTGATATATCGATTCAAACTGTTATTTTAACTGGCGACAGGTGTATTCACACCTGGTACGATCATATATCAGTATAGTATGATCACACACCATTCCCTCTTACGTCGAATCCAACGAATATATGAACGTGCAAGTCTAGATGTTAAATAGAAGACGATTCGGCCGCCAATAGTTGGCGACTATCTAATAATGGATATGAAAGAAGTAAGTAATATATTTGTTTCGTGCATTTATTATATGTGTAGATAGCCAAATAATGGCGAAACACAGAAAATATGGTATCCATACTTGAAAATTTATGAATAGTCCACGAGTATGTAGGCATATATCGGTAATGAGGCGGCATTTGCTGATCTTCTCTAGCCAAGATGACTGTCACTAAGCTCTACACGTACCAGATGTAGTCAATTTGGCTAGATGGCATTCGCATGAACAAACAGTTATTTGGATTATTTGGGAGACGTGGGTCGTGCTTATTCAAATTTATTTTATCGTAGTGTACGGTATCTATTTCGGCCGGAGGTTCGTTATATGCTCCCGTGAAACATTTTAGCCCAACCGTTGAGATATTTGCATGAAGCGTCCGTAGGTGGCGTCACCAGTTGATCACGTTGGAAAGTTCAATTTCGTAATGCATTTATGGGTGTGAGGATGGGGGTATACTATCTGAATGACAGATATTCTTTATGATACGATCTTCGGTCTGACTGAAATAAGCGGAGATACAGTTAGGTCTAATATTCATCATTCTCCCATTGTCAGAATGTATAACCTCCTAAACTCTCGTTCTCACACCTTCCGACTGCAAAAGAGATATACACGCGGCGCGCATGCGCATTCCTTCTATACCATTTTTGATCTTCACAGGAAGACTGCAACTGCATAATCCATTATATTTTAAAGAAGAGATGACTAAGTCCCGTACAAATGCAATATTTTTGTTCCTAACGATAGTTGGGCATGTGTACATGCACATGCAGTCTGACGGATACCGGGATCTTTTCTAGGCCGGCAGTAGTATAGAGAGGACGGATAAAGTCGTTTTTTCCAGGGAGGTAACTCTTGGTGCCCTTGATTCCAGGTTAAAGTATAGGAAGCGGCCTTTGACCTCTGAGGCCGCGTGGAGGTCAAGGCCGCTATAGTTCCAACAGGTGGCGTCCCGTCTTTGACCTCGAACTCCTCCGCGGTGATGCGGTCTGGCGGTGATGTGGTCCCGAGTAGAAGCCTCCGCGGACAGAAAGTAGTCCACAGACTTCAAATACGCTGCATGGACCGATTGGGTCGAGTGAAGCTCTCTTCAGTCATGTCATGGGTGTTTTCACAGAATAAATAAATAAATAAATAAATAAAAAACGGAACACGGACTTTATCCCTACAATATACAATATACGGGGAAATGCCTGTATGAGTATAGCTCCATACTGGCTATATGGGGGGAGGGGTGGTCATTTTTTTCGTTGGCCCGATGGGGTCGTATGAGGTATCAATGTGAAGCATATGTGAGGGGGCATCCGACTGGGTGGATGTGGGGTAGGAATATCGTCAATCTGCGCATGCGCAGTAGACAAAGGATATGGAAATATACGTTTTGGGATCTAGGTGAGCCACTAATGAGCCGATGGAGTCGTATGAAGTATCAATGTGAAGCATATGTGAGGGGGCATCCGCCTGGACTAGTGTGTCGGCCGTTGTCAACATTCTGCGCATGCGCAGACAGGGAATTGTGGGAAAAGTGTATGGAAATAGACGTTTTGGGGTCTAGGTGAGTCCCTAGTGAGCCGATGGGGTCGAGTGAGGTATCGTTGTGAAGCATATGTGAGGGCGCATCCTATGGGCTGGGTGTCGGGTTGGAATATCGTCATTTTGCGCATGCGCGGTAGACAAAGGGCATGGAAATAGACGTTTTGGGGTCTAGATGGGCCCTTAGTGGACCGATGGGGTCGAATGAGGTATCAATGTGAAGCATATGTGAGGGGGCATCCGACTGGGTGGATGTGGGGTAGGAATATCGTCAATCTGCGCATGCGCAGTAGACAAAGGGTATGGAAATATACGTTTTGGGATCTAGGTGAGCCACTAATGAGCCGATGGAGTCGTATGGAGTATCAATGTGAAGCATATGTGAGGAGGCATCCGCCTGGACCAGTGTGTCGGCTGTTGTCAACATTCTGCGCATGCGCAGACAGGGAATTGTGGGAAAAGTGTATGGAAATAGACGTTTTGGGGTCTAGGTGAGTCCCTAGTGGGCCGATGGGGTCGAGTGAGGTATCGTTGTGAAGGATACGTGAGGAGGCATCCGCCTGGACTACTGTGTCGGCCGTTTTCGACATTCTGTGCATGCGCAGACAGGGAATTGTGGGGAAAATGCATTGGAAGGAATGTTTTGGGGTCTAGGTGAGCCACTAATGCGCCGATGGAGTCGTATGAGGTATCAATGTGAAGCATATGTGAGGGGGCATCCGCCTGGACTAGTGTGTCGGCCGTTGTCAACATTCTGCGCATGCGCAGACAGGGAATTGTGGGAAAAGTGCATTGTAAGGAACGTTTTGGGGTCTAGGTGAGCCACTAATGGGCCGATGGGGTCGAGTGGGGTATCGTTGTGAAGGATACATGAGGAGTCATCCGCCTGGACTAGTGTGACGTGGCACTGACGTCATTCTGCGCATGCGCAGTAGACAAAGTGTATCGAAATAGACATATTGGGGTCTAGGTGGGCCACTCGTGGTCCGATGGAGTCGAATGAGGTATCAATGTGAAGCAGCCGTGAGGGAGCATCCGCCTGGACTAGTGTGTCGTTCGTTTTCAACATTCTATGCATGCGCAGACAGGGAATTGTAGGAAAAGGGTATGGAAATAGACGTTTTGGGGTCTAGGTGGGCCACTCGTGGTCCGATGGAGTCAAGTGAGGTATCAATGTGAAGCATTCGTAAAGGAGCATCCGCCTGGACATGTGTGTCGTTCGTTTTCAACATTCTACGCATGCGCAGACAGGGAATTGTGGGAAAAGGGTATGGAAATAGACGTTTTGGGGTCTAGGTGGGCCACTATTGGTCCGATAGAGTCAAGTGAGGTATCAATGTGAAGCACACGTGATGGAGCATCCAAGATGCAGTGCAAGATTAAATGACCTTAAAATCACCTTGTGTAATATGCGTCATCAGTTCTCGCTATGACACATACTAGTAATACAATACATTCCTCATGTTAACCACCCTGCACTTTATGTAAATGTGTATTTTTCCTAATAATACAACATGTAGTTGGTCTTCAGGTGAAATTTTGTAAAAAATATAATTATCAGAATAATATAGCTTGTGATAAATCACCTTCCAGGACATCGTGGGTGTGAAAACTCTCACCTGTATGCGTTCCTGAATGGAGAAACTGTAATTGTATGTTGATATGAATCACCGTTATGGTACACTGATTTATGATGGTTGGATATCTCTGATGATGATGAGAAGATAGTATGTCTACTATATATATATTTTTTATATCAGAAGTCTAATACCGGTAACGTACTATACATATGCTCAGCGGCGGCGGAAGCTCCCAAAAACTGGGGGGGGGGGCTCGCCTATCATAGCACTTCAGGCGAGGGTCCAGGGGCCGCCTAGGACCCGGAAGCTCCGCGCTCCTAGATGGCTGTAGACGCAATCTGGCCGATTTCCGGCATATAAAACGACATATCCTGACTATATAATCAAATGCATTTTGAGATTGTTTTTGTGATTTTTCTCGTCATTTAAAAGAAACATTGAGTTGATAATTTTGAATGTAAAAAAAGTATTTTTCCTTTTAAAAATTCGAACTATACGCAGTGATCTCGAAAAAAGTAACATTTCAGCAGAGGGTTGGAGAGCGCTGACATTTGGAGAGAAAAGTATGAACACAAAAAGAAATAATATGAAACTAAGTTTTAGCTTGATTTTGAACTTTTATAAATCAGCTAATCGTCCAATAAAGCTAATGCGATTTCTATGTAAATTAACATCTAAAACAGTTATTGGTCATTGCGAACGGAACAGAAGTATGAGCAAATCAGAGTACTTTAAACCAAACAGCAACGTGCCCCTCCACTGCAAAGTCGCCGCTCTGTGAAAACCTAGCCTACAGGGCGGCGCGAAGCGCCGCGGAAAAACCCCCCGGCCTGTATATCTGGTCACATTAGGACCAAAATCATGAAAACCTCACTCAGCTTTTGTTGACACTGGGGGGGGGCTGACCCCCCACCCTCTCCAAACTGGTTTCAGCCCCCTCTGCCCCCCCCCCCGCTTCCGCCGCCCCTGATGCTGTATTGTTCATTGAAAATAACTTCCCCTCAAAGAAACATCCATCCTCCGTATAAAGATCTGAAAACCGTATACTCAGATGAGCCATGGCTAAAGATGACGAGGAAAACCCAGTAGAAACGGTTAATTGCTGCAAAAAAAGTGTATTAAATACCGGTAATACCTTAAATATATAGAATGCATCAAGAAAGTTTGAAAAAAATTATTGCTATTTTGTCCCTTGCCATTTTGTCCGCTCACCGCTCAGATTGGGTTGGTGCGTGTCATGGCTGCGTGTCTGGCTGCGTGTCCCGCGAGGGCTTCTGGGTCCGTGTAACCTTGCACAGTTCAATTTTCGTTTTTCGTTTTTGGTTTCTCAAAATCAAAAATTGAAATTTGACCGTCAATTCTTAATTTTCGTTTTTTGCTTCTGTAATCTCAAAATAAAAAAATGAAATTTGACCGTCAATTTTCAATTTTCGTTTTTGTTTCTGTAAACTCAAAATCAAAAATTGAAATTTGACGGTCAATTTTCAATTTTCGTTTTTTGTTTTTGTGATCTCAAACTCAAAAATTGAAATTTGAACATCAATTTTCAATTTTTGATTTTGGGATTACAAAAACAAAAAACGAAAATTGATATTTTCAATTTTCGTTTTTTGTTTTGCTTCACGCAAAAATGAAAATCAAATATTGAAAATTGCCTCGACTTGCCCGTTATTCGTTTTTTGATTTTAACTTTGATGTATCAATATTAAGTGCGCACGTGAACGAGTTATGATGTCACTTCCGGTACGACGAGTAGAATAGAAAACGCAAATCGTGTCGTAAAGAGGTTTGGAGCGTGAGAGGCTTGTGGCTCACCAGGCCATCCTCGGGAGCCAGTTGATGGATTTGTTAGGGTATATATACATTGCCTTGGTTCGTTGCCCACGGTAGTTCTGGATAAAAAATGATCAAGGGGTATCCTCTAATTTAAAATAACCTCGGGGGATGAAATGTTCGAGATTGAGGCAACGACTCAAGAACTCACTCGAATCACCAAAAATGTCCAGGTAAACCCTGCTCGAGGATTCACGATTTACCTGGACTTGTGAAGATGCGCCAGACAGGTCTGGATAGGTGGCATCCCGCTGTTCTCATTGGTTATTGGCATTGAGGTCTGAGCCAATCAGAACGCAGTCTTAGATATTCTCATTTCTAAAAATAGATGTTTAAAGCGCTACAAAAGCGAACAGCATTCATGCACACAACCGCTATTTGTTATTGATTTGAAATATAGTATTTATAAAGATACCAACAAAGATTTAATAGCAATAAGAGTAAGAATCGCGGTGATGGGCCGCGAAATCCGTATATGGCAAGCGACCCGTAAACCACCATTTCAAACAAGCACACAATCGCCACGTTTGATGCCAGACGTCTGAATGCTTCAACGCTTCCGGTTCAATCTTCATTCTCTATTTTTGGGACCTGGGTCGTTGGAGCGTTCAGATGCATGTCAACGTTAACGTTCAGCATCAAAAACGCTTCAACGCTTTAAGTGCGGGAAGTTCCTTTGGGGGTTATGATTAGGGTACCCAAGTATTTATTATCCTACCCTACTTTAATGAAACTCCCATGTGTATCAACCCCGTTGTTCTGCTGCACGAATGCCTACTCGCTTCTGCACATGCGCAGTTGGCCCATTATAATCTATCTCGAATGTCTGGTTCCAGGGATCTATAGTGTAGTGAAACTCCCATATCTTTCCCCCAACTGGTTTTCCATATTATGCTCCACACCTGCCTAAACAATCCGATTTGCGCTTTCTATACTACTCCGCAGATCGAAAGTCACATCATAAGGCTTGCGCGTGCACGCTTAACACTGACGCGTCAAAGTTAAAATCAAAAAACGAAAAACGGACAAGTCGAAGCAATTTTCAATATTTGATTTTCATTTTTGCGCGAAGTAAAACGAAAAACGAAAATTGAAAATTGAATGTCAAATTTCAATTTTTGATTTTGAGAAACCGAAAACGAAAAAAACAAAAATTGAAAATTGACGGTCAAATTTCAATTTTTGATTCTGAGAAACCAAAAACAAAGAGACTGATTACATCTGCAGCACGGCCATGCTTCGCCTCGAGACCGCCTGGTGTCGGCGGAAAACAAAGATCGTCCTCAGTGACCAGCTCGCCATGCAGGACCTCGCCACTCAGGACGGGGTAACTTGAAGATTTTGAATCCTGTTGGGTTGCGGGGAGAGCACAACTCGCTTTTATTGGCTATATAAAAACACGTGGAAAATTAGCATGATTAGGATGGTCGAAAAAAGGCGAAAGTTTTATTCCACTTCTGACACCACTGTGTAAGCTACGGTTCCATATACATAAACAATAATACAGGCAAAAATTAATCAGGTAATTACATATATTTAAATACAGCGCAATACAGGTCAATACAGTTCAAAACATCATTATACAAGAGTGATACAAACCCCGGGTACACGCGGGCACAATATTTATTTGTATAAAGAAATCAAATACAAGAAATAAACCAACTTAATGATATTATTAAAAAAATCAATGGAAAATTGAGAATGGAATATAAATCATTTTGGAAAATTCTGCAAAGTTACGAAATTTTAGGATCTTCAAAGAACATTTTAATGAAGAAAAATATCTAAGTTTAGTGAAAAACAGAGAACACAGAAAACAGCTTTCTGCTTTTCGGATAAGTGCGCACGAACTCCAAATTGAGCAGGGTCGCAATAAGAAAAGTAAACCGGAAGATCGCATATGTAATTTGTGTAATACTGACGAAGTAGAAGATGAAAGACAATTCCTTCTGAGATGTTCACATTTTTAAATATATAGAGAAATGTTTTTGCGCACTGTATCATTTCTATGCCCACTGTTTATCAAACTAGGAGTAGATGATCAGTTTATCTGCTTATTAACGAACGAACATCCTATATTATGTCGAAAGTTAGCACGATATGTAACTGAGTGCCTCCAAATTAGAAGCCTGTATTTGTACACTAATGGCATATGACACAGTCTAATACTATTCTGATGCGGTTTACCAAATGTTATAGTCTTCCAGGAATTATAAGACCGATAGTTGATTGTGATAATCTCCCGATACCTTTGTGTTTTTATAGATAGATAGATAGTTTATTGCATGAATTGTGCCCCAGAAAAGGGCTAAAACGCATAGATACATACATACATGTACACACATACTACATACATACATACATACATACAAAATATACAGACATAACATAATATATACAGTAAAATAATAGATAGGGTACACATACTAAAATACCTCATTAAAAAACTTGATGGCGGATAATCTTAATTTTGCTTGCTTATTGGCACGGATATATATTAGTATGTTACAGCTTTACACAATGGTAATGTTATGCAGTATTCAATTATCTGTAGTACTGAAGCAGTCATATACAAATTTTGCTACATTCTTGGTATAATTACTTTGTCTGAACAACTTAACAGTTTTATAAAAAGATCATCGTTTGATATATCGGATGTAACAGATGACTCAATATTCTTTAACAATATATGCCGATGTACATTAAAAGCAGTACAGCACAATAGGAAGTGTTTTTCATCCCCAATTACCTGACAAGTTGTACACAGTCTGTCACATCTGGGAGTCTTGGTATACCTGCCACTTTCTATTGGTATTAGTCTATGTGCACTAATTCTTAATTTTGTTAGTGCTGATTGTTCACTGATAACAAAATATTTTTTCACCATCTTATAAGTATCGAATTTGCTGGACATATTTAATTGTTCTTTCCAAGTGCAGACAAATTTCTCTTCCAGTTGTTCTTTAATGTAATTATTTGTAGCATTAGGGATTTTACACCCAAGATTTTCCCAGATAAGAAACTGTGATATTTTAACATTGGTGCTCACATACTGCTCATTATAACTATAGTTTTATGTAATTGTCTGATGTACCTTGTACCGTATCTAATAGTAATATGTTTTATTTATCAGACATTCCCTCCATGTAATTTATATCTTACGCCCCTACACCATGTTTAAGTGTCAAATGTATTTTTATGTACTTTGTTTTATGGATGTATTTTATGTTTTCAGTGTCTAATGTATTTTTTATGTACTTTGTATTATGGATGTATTTTATGTTTTCAGTGTCTTATGTATTTTTTTATATATTTTTTTTATGTGCTTTGTATTACGTATGTATTTTTATATGTTTTAAATTATGTATTCGGTCCATGTGGGCGCCAGATCATTTTATGGCAATGAATACATATCCTATTGAGATAGCAGAAGTTGAGGGTTAGGATTAGTGACTGATGTCCCAAACGAGCACCAACCTGTAACCATCTGGGTCATCTATACGCGGTAAGACATCTTATATGGATGACGAAGTGTACGCAAATGAAACGAGCACCTGTTATCGACAAGGGGGGTTAACTGGTGTAGTTGTAAACGACTACCACCAGTAGATGGCGCCACCAGGTTGTCACATGGGCTTGACATTGCATGATCGAACAACGACAACACAACATCTGTTCAGTATTTTTGGATTGATCATTTATCACTGAATTCACAATTTGGGTTCAAGTGTTTTCTTTCCAGTTCATATAGAAACATTTTCTGGGGAGATTTTAACATTGGTTTCACGTTGATAGTGTAGAAAAAGTGTATAATAAGCCAGGCCCAAGGCAAAGAATAGTTATCACTGCCGGATCTTCCGGGTTTATATATTTTCGAGAAGTCACTTCCGTATATACGTGGTCTACTGTACAGATTGGAGTAACCCATCGGACATTAGGGTATGTACCGTACTAGGCCTACTGTAAAACAATATGGAAGCTTTGTGATAGTCAACTGGTTTCACTTTCATATCATCGCCATATTCACGATGTTATCAGGTTATGTATGGATCGATAATTTCAGATCCAGCACAGATGTGTGTGTGTGGAGGGTGGGGGAGGGGGGGAGGGGGGGTCGGTAGTCCAATATAATGTGACTGGAATTCGCCCTTCTTTAATATGTTGATGTCTATCATGTCCGTATCTCGGCCCAATTGAACATCGAAATAATAACAGAAGGGCTGTCAGTCACCCATTGTATTGGACTGGGGGGGGGTCGGGGGGTAGCCAAGTTTTCCTACCTTTGTTTATTCCAGTCACTTATTCATATGCATCCAATATAGTCAGTTTGCATATTAGATCTGGACCACTTACCCATACTACATGTGTATAGAACCATGGAGCTATAAATCGGAAGGAGACACAGATTGAGATGATGAAAGTGTTCAATGTACGATGCCGACACAGCAGGGTATAGCGGATTAACCTGAGGGATTATAGCTGGCTCGGCCATGTCCGTCATTGATTCAGTAGCAGTCGATTTCACGCGCATGCGTGCCATGGACTTGCTGTCGACCTATTAAGCGTTGTGTATTCGAAGTGGCTATTGCCAATTAACCTCCTGTTGCGTTGATCACCATCAGGCGTAGTTTGTGTAAAAAAAGTTTTTGAAGTTTTGAAGAGACTTAGATCACTTGAATTACTTATTATATTTTATCAACATGAGAAGTTCCATGAGTAGAAAACCAGATTTTGTAACGGAGCGTACACGTGCCCGGTTAATGATTTTTGCAAGAAGTACTTGTCCGTAAGAATGTCTTTTATTTGATGACTGATTCTCAGCTTACAAATGCAAATGAAGTTGTATAGCATGGGATATAATGCAATATAAAAACAAAATCTTATAATAATCTCTTTGTCAAGTATACCAAGAAGATTGTGTGCAATAATCATGATAACTGAAACAAATTATATTCTAAAGCCTACCGATATCAGATAAGTAATTCATATTTCAAGACTTATACATATCTGTAAGATGGATTGAATTTTGATTAATATTGTAGTTTAAGGGCCCCTTCCCATACGGGTTTCGCAGCCCATCAACTCAATGTTTTATTTTAATTTCACGGTAATGTCTTAGTTCATTCAAGTTATGAGACGTAAGAAAGAAATTTTCCACTTTTATAACGAATATTTTTGGTATAACATCTCACTCGGGCAGATTCTCAAGCGATGTGTTAATTAACATTTCCTGTTTCCAAAGAATTAAGGAAACTATGTTATTGATACCGTGCTGGGTATTCATTAATATTTATCCATTAAACTGATGTTAAATATCGCTAGTCTGGCTTTAAATATAAAAAAAAGTGTTCTTTTCCCATTGTGAGGAACACCGCATGTATATATTTTTCGTGGTATTGACAATAATTTGTCCTGGCTTGAGTAATATCTTTTCCTTGATTATAAATACCTGCAATCGCAATCTTCTAACAGCAAAACAATAACTTTCAATGGGCCTGTTATAATCTCAAAAGCGACCGTTAAACGATCGCACTGCCAATTGTGTATTCGCGGATTACTCACCGAGCAATCAGCTCCCATGGGGGTATACACAAACGGACGCCGGGTCATTACTTAATAGCTTTTTTGAAGCATCAAATACAGAGAAAACGCCGAAGTAATGCTTACTAAATCCCATTTTATTCAAATTGAGGTAAAGCCTCCCGGAAATGCTAAACACGAGGATATAGATCTGTTTACGATCTTTAACATAAGCATAACTTTTTCCCGATTTGAAATGCGGAAAGTGGGTTATTTTGTCATTAAAAGTGTGCAATTTTCATAGTTTGGCAGAAGTCACCATGTATTTCAAATGGAGAAATATGTATATTTTCAATCGCTAATTTTGCACGAACGGGATAGATTTTCCGATTCCCTATAGTAATAGCTATTCACTCACATTTTTGGGTCATGTTTGGAAATGCGGAAGTTAGCATAAAACGAGAAAATACAATATAGATAGAGAAATGACAGCCTGTTTTCAAAGTCCCGTAGCTCAGCACCAATAAGACATACAGCCATGACTCCAATATTGTGATAAGGGAAATTATTTCAAATAAATAAACATGACATATGCGCATAATTTTCAATTAGTGATTTCAATTTGTGGAGACTGCGCATGATGACACCTCACTTCCGGCCATTTCTAATTTAACAGAAAGGAGTCGCAGGATCAGAGAGCGGCATCGTACATTGAACATGAAAGAGACGCAGCCCAGCTGGACGGCTATTCAAAACACAAAAGCTCAGCGGGCGTGAGCGCTGGCCAGTCAGTCCTGGCTTGTGGAACAGTGTCTCCTTTCGATTTATAGCTCCATGATAGAACATACGTCCGTATCCGACAATAACCACTTCCCACTTTCTCTTAGTGTAACCAGTGTAATTTATTAATGAATAGATTTTCGGAGTGTTTTGAGCTAAGACAGTCAAAAGTCATTCAGCTGACATGCACTGCTTGTAGCATGCGGATCACCTGAGTATGTGCGCTTGAAAAATTCAATCACTCTGTTGATATATTTGAAGACATTTGAAGATATCTTATTACAGAGATATCAGATCCTCATGGATAACGAACTGTTTGTCAAACTCAATAAAAGTACAGAACAGAAAGTGCGAAGGGTTGTTTTATTGCCAGATAGAGCTGTATGGTCCGGAAACTGCATGTATTGAATTCATGGCCGAGTGACAGGAAGGAATGAAGCCTTGGCTGGAATGGTGGGAGGGGAGGGTGGGATAACAGCACCAGTACTCAAATCAGTCTTGAATCAATGTTTAATTAATCAATTATTTTAAAAGGCAATCAATAAAGCTCACTGTAGTGAGAGACTAAAATTGTCATCGGCTTCACTTCTTCTGTACAGGAGCCTGAACAATGATGGATACATCACTACATCGCTACATTACTACATCACTACATTACTACATGTACATCACTACATTACTACATTTTGGAATTTTCATATCAAATGTTTCATTGTCTCATTCTTTAGATGTCAAACTACCAGCAAGCATCGGCACCACCTCCGCCATACAGTGAATCTGCCCCACCACCGCAGGGCTATGGTGGTTACCCCCCAGGGCAATTTGGAGCCCCACCCCCAGGCCAGTATGGTGCCCCTCCCCCAGGCCAATATGGTGCTCCGCCCCCAGGGCAGTATGGTGCTCCACCTCCTGGGCCGTATGGTGCTCCACCTGGAGGCTATCCACAAGCTCCTCCTCCACAAGGAGGTTATTATCAGGGTGGTGCTTACCAACAACAGCCAGGAGCATACCCCCAACAGTATGGGCAGCCTCCACAGCGAGTGTAAGCATTTATGCAGCTTAGCATTTAAGTTTTAGGATTTATAATGTTTGTAAATTTCAGAACATCATTTTCATGGTTGTAAACTCTCACTGAAGGCTCTAATAATAAATATTCCTTATCTTGGCATTTTATGTTCATGTAATTCGTTCCAATATTATAAAAATAATCATCTCGCTATACCTAAATTTAAGTCACTATTCTTAATATTTTGGATTATATATTTCATGTCATTTGAATAGATGTATTGATTCAAGTCTATTTTTGACCTCTATTTTTAGAGTGTATGTGGAGGAGCAAAAGAAACATCGGGATACAGATGCCGCAGAATGTTGTTTACTTGGGATGTGTGCGACACTTCTCTGCTGCTGGGTTTGTGACTAGCACCACCTACTGTTCAGTTTTCTCCCTGATGAGATGAACTCAATGGCAGACGAAGATATGATTATCAATACACATTTCCAAGGCACATGTAAACATATCACTTGCCATGTTCTTGTTGTTCATATCTCAGACAATTTAAAACTTAAGGAGGGTGAAAAATGAAGTTCCTCTTTAGTAATATTGAAGGAGCAAGAGCCCTGACTATCAACTTCACATTTTTCATCCGCACTACAGTATCGCTCCCACCTTGTTTCGTTAACATGTATTTATGAAATCTTGAAATCACATACTCAAAAGAATATCAGAAATACTCATGAGGTGAAGTAGTATAAAATATCAATTTCTTCGGTTTTCATTTATTTTCAGTTCTCTCATGAGAGCACTTTTTCCCCGATATTAACTAGGCATGGCGGGCTGTAATAATCTCCCTTGTAATTAATTTCTGATTGCTCAATTAATCCATCGCTTTCTGCTCATGGAGTATTGCCAAATTACTTGACTGATCTTTACGTTATATTGGAGTGCTACTGAAATTATGGGTTTCAGAACATCTTATTGTTGTTATATAATATTGTATACGTATCTTGTTAATTTGTATATTGTTGATCTGATGGCATTGTTAAGTATATTATGTACATATATGGTATACTAGTGGCCCACACAGAAATGCTGTGATTGGCTGGGTTTTCTCTCAATTTTCTTCCCAAGCCAATGAAAATGCCAGCTGAGATTTCCATTCGAAAATCTGAGTTGACCAATCAGGTGCTTTTATTTGGGAAGATAACTCTGCATGCACTGGACTTTCTGTGTGTCCGCTCTTCATAATTTCTCCCCACACTGCAGCATTCATTGATGAACTCCTGTAGCAATACGAAATAGCTTGTTGTGTGACCAAACTCAAGCACGCAAAATCCGTGTTGGCTGAATCGAAAATCTGAAGATAAGTTGAATTTCTGTGTGAGAATAACTATTTCAAGATCAGTTAACGCAGTAATGATATCATTTGTGCCTTTCATAAACTAATTTAAACAAACTGCAGGCGTACATGTACCACAATGCTAAAATGTACATATCATTGCTTTACTTGTTTTGGAGGACGGTCAATCAGAGCACTCACTGTTCATACATCTTTATAATCTCTTGCATAATCTAGATCTGATTAAAGTTTAGAAAGCTTTCCGATCTGGACTCTCTGATATACCAGCTTATCCAGCCAGCGATGATTTGTAACATCAAAGCGCAGACATGTCAAAGGTTACCAGGCCTCAATTTAAGGTGGTAACCTGTTTTCAGGTTGCCTGGAGGTTGCCATATGAAAAATAGTGGTAACCTATTTTCAGGTCCCCATAATTTTGACTAATAATATGACATTAGGTTAATAATTATGCAATAGGTTCCCACAGGTTACCAGTGTAGAATTCATGGTAACCTGTTGAGAGGTTACCATCAGCACTCCTTAAATTGAGGCCTGGTTACTAGAAATAATGTGCTATTGTCATTGATTGTTGAACGATTAGTGGTGATTATAACACACCTTGCCATTGATGGACAAAGCTAATACGTATATCAGAAGAACAGAATTTGATCTGTTGGTTCATTTAGACTTCTTTTGTGATGTGCCGTTATCCATGTTCAAAATGTATGATAAGAATTCCAAACCGTCAAATGCATACATATTATAATTGCTACCAATTATGCCAATGATCGTACACTTGGCAGTGGGACATTCCTCAGTTTTCCACCATACCGATCTGATATGTTTTTATAAGGGGCGGGTTAGAATTTACAATTTTATATAAAATTTAGAAGCCCTGTTTTAAACTTTGTGCTAAATATCATTGTTACTTGTATAGGGGGCAATTCAACAGTTTGTATGTACCACATGCCAAAACTGTTGAATGAAAAAAATTTACCTAGCAAATAGATAGGAAACATTCTACCCCCTCCATGTGTGTGTAACACTTGAATGCTCTATTGTTGCTGGTCTAAATCATTATTGTTGTAAAATAAAACCTGTATATTCTGCGCGAACTATCCAAGCTGTAATAATGTCCATAGTTTCACTTTCACTTTGTTAATCTGTATAACAAGAATACTGTAAATCCTGTAATAATCACCGGTAATTGAGAGGAAATAAAATTTCACATCATAAAATCTGATGAACAGGAAGTTGAGAAAATGGTAAAATCATGCTGATAATCCATCATATCTGTGTTAGTTTGATGATTTTCGAGGGTGATCGAAGGATATTCGACGTTTACATTGTGTGACGGTATTAAAGCCGATTTTTTTTCCACTCCAGAACATACCAAATAAGGTTTTTCTTGAAGTCTACATACTGGAATATCCCTTTCGAAAACACGGAGATGTTCAGTTGCATAAAAATGGAGATATGATTGATCAAAATGTGCTCCTGCGCTTATTTTGGGCATTTTCATGAAGGGTTTTCTCCTATAGCAAAAATATGCCGCCTCAAACCAAAAGCAGCCTCTTTCCAATAAACAAACTTTCTTATATATTGCGTGACAAAAGTATTTTGATTTGAGGGGTCATATTTTTGCTATAAGAGAAAATCCTCACTGTAAAAGGTCAGGGAGCACATTTTGATCAATCATATCTCAAGTTTTATACAACGGAGCATCGCAGTTTTTTCGAGGCTGATATTTCAGTATGTAAACTTCTAGAAAAATCTCATTTGGCAGGTTTTGGATTAAAAAAAAAATTCAGCTTGATTACCATCACACACACACAGACTTTTTCCCATATTGTCATCACATATCCTTTATTAGAAGGACAGATTTATAATGTAATGTTATCCATCAAATTGGGGATTGAATTATCAGAGGATTTACTGAAACTGATGATATTCAGGATGGTTGATGATATTCAGGATGGTTGATGATATTCAGGATGGTTGATGATATTCAGGATGGGTGATGATATTCAGGATGGTTGATCACATTGAGGATGGTTGATATTCAGGATGTTTGATCACATTCAGGATGGTTGATCACATTCAGGATGGTTGATGATATTCAGGATGGTTGATTACATTCAGGATGGTTGATCACATTCAGGATAGTTGATCACATTCAGGATGGTTGATCACATTCAGGATGGTTGATCACATTCTGGATGGTTGATATTCAGGATGGTTGATCACATTCAGGATGGTTGATATTCAGGATGGTTGTGTTTGGAAGGGTTTATTGTTATAAACATAGCAATAATGTGTATTATAATGTTCCAAACATTTTGATATGGTTATATCATGTGGATGTATTTTGTGAATAATGTATATACTATTATATAAGCTTATTGGATTGCCTTGAATGGTCATGTGGGATTTGTGGTGGGAATTATCTCTAAAATAAATTAATCAACTTTATAACCTGCATTTTGATGTACATGTATGTAGTGTTAAACAAAGCCCAGTATATTCATACCAGTTAGGCCCAGAAGGCTATTTCTGGTCAGTGCACCAGTCCCATCAAATTTTTCTCTCAAATTTGTTAGCAAAGGTTATCTCCCTTGACCACTACATTCAAGGCATTGAAATAGAAAAGACTGTTGAACTATCGAATGGAGGAAATTAATGTGTTACACTATGAGTTAATCACTGAGCCAACTTGACTCTTCTTGGCGAGAAAGACGTGCAAGTCACTACACCAGTTTTTGCGATCAGATATGAGATTTTGAGGGTATAACTTGCTTGTTTTGAACATTTTTTCTTTATCAAATCAGATTCACAAGAAAAACAAATATCAGGGTAAAAGGTTGTGGATTGAGATAATTGCTCTGTAAGACATGGACACCAATCAAGCATTTTCATATACCATACCGGTTCTGGTAAACAAGAATAGTTCAAAGTTTCCAGTCTTAAACCATACAGAATAGAAAGTGTTCTCAGAATTGTTAAACATTTCAAACCAAGGTCAAAACGAACAATTCTGATGTGAGAATGGCAGACCGAGAAAGCAGTTAGGAAATTTGCTAAGGAATCCGGGACATGCCAGCGATGAATAGGAGTAGGTGCACAAGTCAAAGATAGGGTGTCCTGTATCATAAATCATTGAAAGTCACTTTTTCTTTGTGTCTGTAGAAAATCAAGTAGATTGCGAAATTTTGTCCCCATACATTAGGTGATTTCACATACCAAAATCAAGGTCAAAGATCACTGACGTGATCTCAAAATCAGGAAATTGCTAAAAATCTTGATATTTTCTGTCTGTAGATACATTAATGGGAGAATGTGTCGTGCACCAAAATTTAGATCAGTCAATTTGTGACCTAAAATCGGTAAAAGTTAAAAAATCTATTTTTTGTGTCGGTATATAAATTATGGGGAGTCAATAGTGTGTCACTTAAAAGGTGAAATGCAAAGGTTTTTAGATTCTCTTTATATTGGTTGAACAATGATAGACCGATATTTCTGTCTATTTTGCTTAGTATATTGTGAAGTAGTTTGTCTTTTAGAAGCTTTTAACTAGTTGGTACCCGAAGCCCAGCTGAATTCTGATTTGCAAACCGTCATCGCTTATCTTTCCTTGATTGTGACGTCACATCAGACCAGCCTCCCGAAGGCTCAACGTTACAAGTATTGACGTCCAGCCAGGCGGTCTGATGTGACGTCACAAACCAGCGTCAAACAAGGGCAGATAAGCGATGTGGATTTCATTTCTAAAACTGGCGGGATTTGAGATACCAATATTGAAGCACTTTTCTAAAGCTACTAGGAAACAAAATACTTCAAATAAAACCAAACGAAGTAAATAGGCTGATAGTTACAACATTAGCTAACCCATGGAGAGCATAAAAAGAAAAATATGAAAACCTTTGCATTTCACGTTTAACAAAATTTAGATTAGGGACATTGTGACCCCCAATAAGGAGATTGTTAAAAATGCCATGTTTTTTGTCTGTATATAAAAGAGGAGACAATGTCATGTACCAAACATGAGGTCAAGGGTCAAGATCAGAAAATCATCATAGGAGGATGTCTTGTGCAGGTATATATTGAGGCCAATTTTGGCTAAATTTTCTGATACTGTTTTAGATGAATTGCATTTTAGATAAGCACTGTAATATCACTTGTCTTTATTGCACCATGTAAGCATCCTGTGTTTTATAGGGTGGATGGATGGTGTCTGGTGCCATGCTGCTTCAAATATCTCCTCTTTGAAGTAGCAGAAACGTAACTTGGCTGGGTAGTTCTTAGTTGGTTCATCGTGATATAGCTGAAATATTGTTGAAAGCGATGTTAAATTCTATTCACTGACTCACTGTGATTTTATTGTACTGTATGCATGTCATACATGTGTAGGAAGGATTGGGGGAACGGGTTGCACGGCATGTCCTGCATGACCAGTGCCCATCGTACCACGATGGAGTGCCCAAGTAGATCCATCCATCCATCCACATTCAACCCGATGCCTAAACTTCTCTAAATCATACATGGTGAACTTTGATTATGTATATATTTTACATGGAATAAAATCATTGTTAGTCAGTAAAATTGTGTCTCTAACTCGTAATTGCCATTTTTATGCATTGAGCGCTGTAGTAACATGAACAAATTTTCTCTGATAACGAGAGATCCTGAAGGATCTTGGCGCCCACCAATGTCCGATAATTGTAAGCTAATGACAAGAGGATCTTTTTGTCCATTGTTACTAAGAACAAACGATTGATTTGTAACTTTACTTACAGAATTTCGAATCTGAGCGAAAAAGATGGAAAAAAGGGACACTGGAAAACACCAAGATATCATCTTTCTAAGTTTAAGGAGTTTCAAGATTTCTAGAAACTGTACTTATGTCGGTTGTTATAGTACAAGAAAAAAGAGCAAAGTTAGTCTGAAATTGACTGTCCAGAGGATCCTTCATCTTCATTTTGTATTTTTTAGCCCACCATCATCAGATGGTGGGCTGTTCAAATCACTTTTTGTCCGTCGTGCGTCAGTCCGTCCGTCCGTAAACAATTCTTGTTATCGCGATTTCTCAGGAACTACTTTATGGATCTTTCTCAAATTTGGTACACAGGTTCCCCTTGGGGTCTAGTTGTGCAAGATACCTTTTTTGGTCCGATTCGAAAATCAATATGGCCACCAGGCAGCCATCTTGGATTTCCCCATGAAACCTTGTTATCGCGATTTCTCAGGAACTACTGCATGGATCTTCCTCAAATTTGGTACACGGGTTCCCATTGGGGTCTAGTTGTGCAAGATACCTTTTTTGGTCCGATTCGAAAATCCAATATGGCCACCAGGCAGCCATCTTGGATTTCCCCATGAAACCTTGTTATCGCGATTTCAAAGGAACTACTGCATGGATCTTTCTCAAATTTGGTACACAGGTTCCCCTTGAGGTCTAGTTGTGCAAGATACCTTTTTTGGTCCGATTCGAAAATCCAATATGGCCACCGGGCATCCATCTTGGATTTCCCCATGAAATCTTATCGCAATTTCTCAGGAACTACTTCATGGATCTTTCTCACATTTGGTACACAGGTTCCCCTTGGGGTCTAGTTGTGCAAGATACTTTTTCTGGTCCGATTCGAAAATCCAATATGGCCACCAGGCAGCCATCTTGGATTTCCCCATGAAACCTTGTTATCGCGATTTCTCAGGAACTACTGCATGGATCTTTCTCAAATTTGGTACACAGGTTCCCCTTGGGGTCTAGTTGCGCAAGATACCTTTTTTTGGTTCGATTCGAATATCCAATATGGCCAGCGGGCAGCCATCTTGGATTTCTCCATGAAATCTTGTTATCACGATTTCTCAGGAACTACTGCATGGATCTTTCTGAAATTTGGTACACAGGTTCCCCTTGGGGTCTAGTTGTGCAAGATACCTTTCCTGGTCCGATTCGAAAATCCAATATGGCCACCAGGCAGCCATCTTGGATTTCCCCATGAAACCTTATCGCGATTTCTCAGAAACTACTGCATGGATCTCTCTCAAATTTGGTACACAGGTTCCCCTTGGGGTTTAGTTGTGCAAGATACCTTTTCTGGTCTGATTCGAAAATCCAATATGACCACCGGGCAGCCATCTTGGATTTCCCCATGAAATCTTGTTATCGCGATTTCTCAGGAACTACTTCATGGATCTTTCTCAAATTTGGTACACAGGTTCCCCTTGGGGTCTAGTTGTGCAAGATACCTTTTCTGGTCCGATTCGAAAATCCAATATGGCCACCAGGCAGCCATCTTGGATTTCCCCATGAAACCTTGCTATCGCGATTTCTCAGGAACTACTGCATGGATCTTTCTCAAATTTGGTACACAGGTTCCCCTTTGGGCCTAGTTGTGCAAGATACCTTTTCTGGTCCGATTCGAAAATCCAATATGGCCACCAGGCAGCCATCTTGGATTTCGCCATGAAACTTTATCGTCATTTCTCAGGAAGTACTGCATGCATCTTTCTCAAATTTGATACACAGGTTCCCCTTAGGGTCCAGTTGTGCAAGATACCTTTTTCGGTCCGAATCGAAAATCCAATATGGCCACAAGGCAGCCATCTTGGATTTCTCCATGAAACCTTGTTATCGCGATGTCTCAGGAACTACTGCATAGATCCTTCTCAAATTTGGTACACAGTTTCCCCTTGGGGTCTAGTTGTGCAAGATACCTTTTTTGGTCCGATTCGAAAATCCAATATGGCCACCAGGCAGCCATATTGGATTTCCACATGAAAATTTACCGTCATTTCTCAGGAAGTACTGCATGGATCTTTCTCAAATTTGTTACACAGGTTCCCCTTGGTGTCTAGTTGTGCAAGATATCTTTCTCGGTCCGATTTGAAAATCCAGTATGGCCACCAGGCAACCATCTTGGATTTCTCCATGAAACTTTATCGTCATTTCTCAGGAACTAGTGCAAGGATCGTTCTCAAATTTGGTACACAGGTTCCCCTTAGGGTCTCGATATGCAAGATGCCTTTTTCGGTCCGAATCGAAAATCCAATATGGTCACCAGGCGGCCATCTTGGATTTTCCCATTTTGTTATCGTGATTTCTCAGGAACTACTGCATGGATCTTTGTTAAATTTGGTACACAGGTTCTCCTTGTCTAGTTGTGCAAGATACCTTTTTCGGTCCGAATCGAAAATCCAATATGGCCACAAGGCGGCCATCTTGAATTTCCCCTTGAAACATTGTTATCGTAAATGCTCAGGAAATATTTCACGGATCTTTCTGAAATTTGATACACAGGTCCCACATGGGGCCTAGTAGTGCAAGATACCTTTTTTAGTCCGATTCGAAAATCCAAGTTACGCTTCAAATTAATACGGTATTCTCGAGTTGTGACGTTGCATCACAAGAGTCGGCGGATCAAACGGTGGGGCATATTCTATATATTGACTATAGAGAATATCCATACCTTCACCTTCCATATCAAGGAGTTCAAATAATTCGGAATTAAAATGTATTTCTTCAAATTTTAAATCAGTTTTATTTAGTCCATGCAGTAGCAAGTGAACTGCTCCACCCTTTCGTCTGCCGGCGGGTCGGCTACATGAAGGGACGTCACTCTTGTGACTCAACGTCACAACTCAACAACTGTAGACTACTGCATGTTTTGATCCAAGGGAGATAATCAGGATTCAGGCACTTTTGAAGTTTCAACATTACTGCGCAGACCGGATCCCTTGTACCATCTTACTATTTTCGAGCATGGTATCTTAAAAGAGATATCTCAAACTAGCCCAGTAAACAGAACAGAATTAGCATTCGTTCCTAATTATGAAATCTTAAGTATGTTTCATAGCTCATGCCAAAGTGTCAAAGAGATTGGTCCTCGCTTCCAGTACCCAATGATGACACGTGTAAAAAAAATAAATTAAAAGAAAAAATACTACAAAACAAAGGCGAAGGATCCTCTGTACATGTACTTTCACTTTCAGACTAACTTTGCTCATTTCTCTTGTATTATAACAACCGACATAAGTACAGTTTCTAGAAATCTTGAAACTCCTGAAACTTAGATTATATCTTGGTGTTTTTCAGTGTCCCTTTTCCGATCTTTTTCGCTCAGATTCGAAATTCTGTAAACAAAATTACAAATCAATCGTTTTTTCTTAGTAACAATGGACAAGAAGATCCTCTAGTCATTAGCTTACAATTATCGGACAATGGTGGGCGCCAAGATCCTTCAGGATCTCTCGTTTTTGCATGTGTCATCATTGGGTACTGGAAGCGAAGACAAATCTCTTTGACCCTTTGGCATGAGCTGTGAAACATACTGTACTTAAGATTTTATAATTAGGAACGAATTCTGTTCTTTTTACTGGGATAGTTTGAGATATCTCTTTTAAGATACTATACTCGAAAACAGTAAGATGGTACAATACTTAATACTGAAGGGATCCGCGCAGTAATGTTGAAATGTCTGAATCCTGATTATCTCTCTTGGATCGAAACACGCAGTAGTCTACAGTTGTCAAGTTGTAATGTTGTGTCACAAGAGCGACGTCCCTTCATTCAGCAGACAAAACAGTGGGGCAGTTCACTGGACTAAAGAAAACTGATTTGAAATTTGAAGAAATACATTTTAATTCTGAATTATTTGAACCTCTTGATATGGAAGGTGAAGGTATGGATATTCTCTATAGTCACTATATAGAATATATCCCACCATTTGATCCGCCGACTCGTGTGATGCAATGTCACAACTCGGGAATACCGTATTAATTTGAAGCGTAACTTGGACCAAAAAAGGTATCTTGCACAACTAGGCCCCATGTGGGACCTGTGTACCAAATTTCAGAAAGAGCCATGAAGTAGTTCCTGAGAAATCACGATAACAAAGTTGCATGGGAAGATCCAAGATGGCCGCCTGGTGGCCATATTGGATTTTCGATTCGGACCGGAAAAGGTATCTTGCACAACTAGATCCCAAGGGGAACCTGTGTACCAAATTTGAGAAAGATCCATGCCGTAGTTCCTGAGAAATCGCGATAACAAGAATTGTTTACTGACGGACGGAGGATGGACCACGGACGAAAAGCGATTTGAACATGGTGGGCTAAAAACACACATTCAGTTCTGCCACTACCACCCTTTTGTGAATGCAGTGCGATAAAATGAGTGAAGGCTGTGAATTAAGTAATTTGTGTCCCCTTGTCAAAGAATATTTGGCCCCGTTTGTTCGGCCTCACATGAAATTTAAATGGGTACTACACAGGGAAGCTATGACTGTTCAGTACTGTGCAGATCACCTCCTACAGGTAGTTTTCAGAAAGAACTGTAACTGTGGTACAAATTTACGTTTCTTGTTTTACAACTTTAACTTGGACAATTTCAATATTATTATAGTGTACATTGCCACAAGCATGTCAGAAATTGTGACATTATTATGGAACAGTTAACCACATCACAACACTGACAAATATGTTCCAGACATTAAACATCATCTCTGAAGTGAAAAGGGTACAGACTTCTCTCCCACTGCAGAAAGCTCTGCTTTTGAATCCTCTCATCTTTATCGTGAATATGACGTACAAGTAGGCCCCTACAACATTTACACTTTAATACTGGATGGTACCGCATGGAAATTTCAGCCAAGTACTGTAAAGCCACATTTGGTCCCTTTGTGCAGTTGGAATCGTTCAGTTATTCCCTATCAGAGAATATAGAATTGATGTCCGTGCGTCAGGATTTCTTGCTACCACAATAACTTCAAAAACATTGTCAATCGAGTCCAAATGTTTGCTGAAGTTGATAAAATAGCTCTCTTGCTCTTGTTATTGAGGTCAAAGTTCAAGGTCACAGCACCCCGAAACAACCTAGAATTATCCATTCCGAGTTCCGATTCATCAAACATCTTGAAACTTTACATGCATGTTATCCAGGTGATCTTGAAGCAACCTATTTATTGTTTAGGTCAAAGGAAAAGGTCAAGATTCTTAGCTATTGACTTTCGTATATATGAAATTATGACCCTTAGTGCCTGTTGAGGACATGTTTACTCAGTCTTGTTGCTTGAACTTAAATAATATATATGTAATATCAATGGAGAAGCCTTTGTACATTGAAACCGACACCCAGTGGGGAATATGTGAGCTCACAGCTCATTATTGGAGAGTGGCGAACAGGATCAATTCTTCATTTCTGTACGTCAGCCGTTCACGCACAGCAACTTTGATCTCATTTTGAAAACAAAATACAAGGCATTGCAAACCTCAGGACGTCCCTTAACTATTTTCATGAATGCCATGGTGAGGCAGCATTGACCTAATTTTAAAATATCTATCTTGGACGAATTAGCTCTCCTGAACCAATCGGAGTATCCGATACTGGTGATATGAACACCAAATGTTCCCACCAAATATAAACATCTTGTAATAGTGCTATGAACAGTGTATGTGTTTCCACCAAATATATACATCTGGTACTAGTGCTATGAACAATGTGTATGTTCCCACCAAATACATACATCTGGTACTGGTGCTATGAACAGTGTGTGTGTTCCCACCAAATGAATACACCTGCCACCCGAACTATGAATAGTGTGTTCCCACTAATTCGGTCAGGTGTTCAGAAGTTAATTGTCCGGAAACAAAATTCTAACTTGGCCCATTGGTGGCATTCTCTATAGGTGGATCGGCATGAAAAAACAATCCCAAGCAATATCTTGAGGCAAGGTACCCACATACCGAATTTGGAAAGAATCCGTTCAGGTTTTCAAAAGTTATTGTCCAGAAAGAAAATTTTCACTTGGCGCCACCTACAGGCATATAAACGTGAAAAACAATCCCATCTTGAGGCGAGGTACCCACATACAAAAATTGAAAAGAATACTTTCAATTTATCAAAAGTTGTAGTCCAGAAACGAAATTTTAACTTGGCCCCCAGGTAGCACCACCTATATGCAGATCGGCATGAAAAACAATCCCAAGCGATATCTTGAGGCGAGGTACCCACATATCAAATTTGAAAAGAATCCGTTCAGTTTTTCAAAAGTTATTGTTCGGAAACGAAATTCGAGTGTCGGGGGACAATGAATCAGTCAATCATAATGCCTTTTATACGACCACTCCTCGGATGGAGGGTTGAGGTAAGGCTGCAGGACTGATTACTGACCCCGCCCACTTTCCAGGATATCATGCTGATGGGATAATAAAAACAACAAACACTGTTTATACAGAAAAGTTTCTCAATTTTTATACTCACATACTTGACAGCATAGATGTCAAATTCTGTGAGGTTTCCCCTTCCAACATTTCTGGTAAAAAATGCCCCCCTAAGGTTGACATGGGTCATAAGTCAGTTATATGGTCTTACCATACTAACATAATATGGTAGCAGCGCGACACAACACAGCCTTACATCACATACAGCGATCAGTCATCCACAGACGGACACACCTGTCAGGTTCAATAGGTAAAATTGTGAACACCACAGAATATGTACAATTTTAAGCAGGTAGGTAATATAAGCTGATTTTTGGGCAGGCAATGAAAGTTTTTTCATCAAGCATGTTTTCCCCCTAGATATTTTCCGAACAGAATAGCTTGATGATCTGAATAGCTGAATGATTTTAATAGCCCGAGGATCTGTTTAGCCCGAGGATCTGAATATACAGAAGATCTTCTACATTTGTTATCTGGAGGGAGGGCTCTTCCAATGACATCATCATTTAACGTTCAAAATGTCAGGATAAAAATGTGCAAATAATTTTCAAATGATGTGTGAAATTCCACTGCTCTGAGAAAAATTAGTTCCGATATATTGCCGAAAATCCTGTTCTCTCTTGATGTGAGACAGACAGTAGGATAATTCTCCTTCCAGGACTATGTGCAGTTACCCGTTTATCAGGGTTCACACATGGTCGCCGTGCTGAGATGCCCTAGGCTACCTCTCCTGTCACTTTGATACGTGTACAATACATTTCTTTAAAAAAAAAAAAAAAAATGACAACCACAAGTTAGACCATCTTCATAAGTCCAGGTAAATCCTAAATCCTCACTGAGGGTTTACCTGAACATTTAAGGTGATTCAAAAGAGTTCCTGAGCCGTTGCCTCTATTATACAAATTTCATTCTCTGCGCTTGTTTTGCAATAGCATGTCAGTATTCCAAGCCTGTGGTTTTTGCTTTGACTTCAGGTGTCAATTTCATCCCGACATCAAAGTAGTTTGGCCAATAGTTTGAAATTCAAACCTGTCACATCTGATATCTCACAGCAAATTGGTGTAATCAGCTAGCTTAGTGCAGTCACTGATTGGTTTGATTTAGAGGAAACCCCTTGATCTATCTATTTCCAAAACTGCTATAGTCAACCAACCAAGCCAGTGTATCGATCATAACAAATCGATCGATTCATGGCTTGCGAGGATAAAGTTAGACAGGAGTTATTTGGAAAAGTCTTTCCGTCAGCTTTCTGAAGATCCTCTGGCTATTTGAATCATGGTATATCTGGGGTGCTTTTTCAGTTGTAGAAGTTGAAGATATTTGGGAAAATAACTCGTTAAAACAGAACCCTACATTTACATATAGTCCTACTCTGATAACTCGACTATAAAGATTTCAAGCAGCAAAGTTTATCAGGTCAACTTTAAAATAAAAAATAAACCCAATTCAATCCCTTCAGAATCTAGAGAAACAAAAACATAGTCATGATAGTCGGATGATGAATATATTCATAAAATTGTGCAGTCTCCTTCTCAAACAGATAAAATAAATAAATAATGGTGATTTTTTCATGTGAATCTCAGAATTCTGGCCTGTTAATAACATTCAAATTTGTTATTTTCATTTTGTGTATGGTCAAACATGGTAACAAGTAATTTGGTCAATATTATCCCCAAGATGATTCAGGATTATTATTTTTTTTACGAATGAAGCTCGTGTACATATGATCTTGAAAAGAATAATATGACAGCGATGGGGTCCTTTCAAATAGAATTAAAATCTTCAATGATCAACCTTGCTAACCGAAAATGGAATGCCAATTGTCCAATAATCAGGTAAGTTATATCGAATGTAACCTTGAAAACTGATTCAGTAACCTTGATCATCAGTTTATTCATTTTGAAAAGTACATTATCTTTTGGAATAAAAAGTTTTTTCAGTAATTATCAATGTTACAAGTAAAAAAAATTACTTTTCGGTCATGGGCCCTGGGTTTTCCATTTTGGTAAACAAGGGCTATCAAATTCAAGTGTTGGCTGGTCAACCTCTATAATCACACGTATAATCTGTTATTTCAGTGGTTTGTTGGGCCACATGACCAGTTACATAATCAAGAAAAAACACAAAAATGTGCTAACCTAAAATTCAACAACTCCAGTTGTTTCAATTTGATATTGTGTTATGGGACTGGAAAGGGTAAGCCTGAGGTTTCGATCAGATATCCTGTTTTATCTTTATATTTGACAATTTGTCATCCAAAACCATAACGAACTGATTACATTTCGATGATGTTATGTGTATCTCCGTTAATATTTCTTAACTGTACATTTGATAATGATAGAGGAGTTATTTCTCTTAGCCACTGCAAATAATACTTTGACCGTGATAAAATGTTGTAAGCTACATGGACTAACAATGACAGAGATGAAGAGGACGAGTACAGTATATGATCCGAATAATTTCTCTTTAAGTTTCCCCCCCCAACTTTTTGAAGTTAATCCATTATCAACCAGCGAACAAGAACTTTGAAGATGTTGTCTAACAAGGTGACAAGAAAAACCTAAGAACTTTGAGAACATATCCGACAGGTATAGCAACTCTACAGCATAGAATAATAAAAACATGCATGGTAAATGAGGAAATAGAAGGAAAATGATATAGAGCAAGTTTAGATCTAAGAAACAATCGGCACGGGATAGATTTCACAGACATGAACCCATGGGGAGTGCGCCAGAATATACAGATCTTAGATTGAAGGCTAGAGCAGGTTTTCATTGCGGAAGGTTAACTTTTTCTATACAGTGAAGCCTGTGTAAACTGACAATGCTTGGCACCAGATCATAGTGTCAGTCTTGACAGGGTTCTGGTTTATGGAGGTCCAAAATACTTTAAATTTAAGCATTGGGATCAGGGATAATGCCGGTATTTTGAGGTTGGTCAGTTTACTCAGCTGTCAGTATCCACAGGCTTCACTGTACCCTATTTCTTCTAATTATTCAGATGGCAAAACTTCAATTCAAGCATCTGCAGAAAAAAGTTCTGCTAACATTCCACCAATTTCACTAGCTATCTTTTCAGTTCTTGGTATAAATAACCTATCCATGCCACAGTATTTAGTCTCAGTTGACATAAAGATGTTTTTTATGTTTTTTTTCTGCTTCAAAGTCTAAATATGCTGTTCGGAAAATTAGAAGAAATAGGGTAATAGCAGTGTTGAGATCAGTAGATCAGTATCCGGCCTACAGCCAGCTTCACTGTACACAACAGCTTCTCTCTGACAGCCAAATAAACGGAGTTAGAAGAAACTGGTATTGGCTGTTCTGATTGGTCAAAAAGGAAGGTCTAGAATTCAGCAGCTGACTAGCCATTGGTTGACATATGTACAACATGATATTGTAAATGTGCCGTCCATGCAAAACTGACATAAAAATTTGGCATATTTGTTTTCGAACTGTAACCTTAGGGGTGGGGAGGAAAATGGGAAATTTTATCGCCATTTCACTGATTTCCACACAATATCCTTTGTCATCACATGAATCGTTAAACGTCTTTTCCTCGTCAGGTTCATTTAAATATTTAATACAACAGTTCAAAATATACAAGCATGCCTTCTCCATATATGGGCATACCTCAGTCGGTTGTGGTAGATCCGCAGAGTTCAACAGTGATCTGACTTTCAGACGATATTCTTACATAATGTACATTTCACACCATGGTGAAGTTCACTATACAGGTATATAACAACTGTCTTGTTCCGCTCGTTCGTTCTCAAACGACAAGAGGCACTCTCCTTTTGAATTACAAAGTACGATACGATATCCCTGGCGAAGCCATGATTTTATCACAATTTTTTTGGAAGGGAAGCTATTGGGAAAATTATTCACTCTCTGTCTTTGCATCGGTTTATAACGGACACACCACAAGTCTACAACCACAGAATCAAATGTCCCGCTCGGCTGATAATACAGGGACACGTTATTGCCCAACGATAGTAGTCATTTGCAAGAATTTTATC